>JBAMJV010012445.1:0-38680 GCA_037951105.1 Echinarachnius parma | reverse complement strand
CAAAGTAAAATTTTATAAGGCCTAATTATGTCTTACGTAAATTGTTTTATTCAGAACTACAAGGTGGATTGTCAGACACATATGCTATCATAACAGGTGTGACTGTAGCAGGGCTCCTGTTTTTACTGATCTTCGTGTCATATCAGTGGTACCGAGTTCATCGGTGAGTTTTGTTAATATATATTATATACATTATACCTGCTTTAAACCTGCTATCAATTAAGTTAATATGCATACACACCTGCATGACGTGAACTTATTTGCACAATCATATAAATGTACAAGTCTTTATTTGACAACGCATCATTAAAGTACAGGTTGTTGGGACTTGGCGTTATCAATCATGGTTTGCAAATAGATGACATAAGAACTAACATTCAGCGAACCATTGTGTGTGAGTCTTCCCTAATATACTCACTGTTTATAGTTAAAATTATTCCTTCGTTATCCTCGATTTGACGAAAAATAAATCAAAATAATTGACAAATTGAAATGGCTTATTCAAACAGAAGTACAATTACCAGTTTATCTCTAAAGTTCCTTAAAATTTTACAAATCGCTTCTGAACCTGATAAATAAAATCATATTCAGTACATTTCAGTGACGTAGCTATAATTTTTGTTTATAAATCAAGTTCCATTGTTATCCCACTAACCATCACCAGGAAACACCGGTACCTCCGCAAATCCCTCTCAAACCTACTCTACGAATCTCCAGACTACTTCGTTCTAAACCCAGACGGCCCCGCCCCCGCTGACCAAACAGACACGCCCTCTCTGAATGTTATGGACGTACTTGGTGACCCCAGCGCCGTCGAGAACGTCTA
The DNA here is from genome assembly GCA_037951105.1 of Echinarachnius parma. NCBI lineage: Eukaryota > Metazoa > Echinodermata > Echinoidea > Clypeasteroida > Echinarachniidae > Echinarachnius > Echinarachnius parma. The sequence goes on along the minus strand of JBAMJV010012445.1, from coordinate 37,854 downwards.
CGGGAGACAACAACCACATCTACAACACGATTGGAGAGCTGCTGCGACCGACTGATGAAGTTCACCGTGACAGCGAGGATTGCCTAGCAACGGATGATGCTGGGGCGAGTGGATGCAGCGACGGCGCCATTGCGTACGACGTTAACTTGTATGAAGAAGCCAGCATAAAACAAAGATACTCCAACGTGGAAGGCAGTATCACACTGGCAACGGAGGAATTGTTCAACCCTGAACCATCATGCTCAAACATGTACCAAAGCGATGCTAATATCAAATCCCATGACGGCATCTCCTTGCAAGAGTTAGATAGTGACCTCGCGATCGAGGAAGATAACTTTGCAATGGTCGACAACATTTTGTACGTTCCTTATCGGGTGGCGTAGCTAGGTATTTTCATGTGGTGGGCACTGGGCTGGGGAACGGGGCTTACAGTTACCTAGCAACAGATGATGCGCGAGCGAGCGGATGCAGCGTAAACGTGTATGAAGAAGCTTACATCAAGCAAGGAGACTCCAACTCGGAATAAGGCTCGATCAGTCTGGCAAATACACCGGATGAGTTGAATAACCCTAAACCTTCACGCACATATCAAATCGATGCTAATAGCTTACAGTCATGTATCAAAGCGAATCTAATACCGGGCCGGGATGGGGGGAGGGGGGGGGGGGGGGGGGGGGGGGGGGTACTCGAATTCTTGGGAGCTGTCAAGCTGGTCTAAAGAGCAAATACCTGTATTGCCAATAAACGCGATTAGCCTACACCCCCCCCCCCCCCCCTTTGTCCGGGTTCTACCAATCCCATGACGATATCCCCTTACACGAAATGATGTGGATACTGACCAAGCGAAACATCTCGGAGTCGCATAATTCGAAATGGCAACATTTACAGAATAGTCATGGTGATAACAATATGTCGTTACATATAATTATACTGTACAATATTTTGATCTTGCTTAACTTCATTATTTTCAAACATACTAAAATGATATGTTTGTATTTTAATATCTTTTTGGAATCGCCTGAGGATTTGCAATCAAAGAACACAGTGGAATCTAGTACGCACACATTGTCTTCACTCCTTTTCACTTATATATATATTTAATGTCAGTTTCCCAATGTTTGATTATGATAATGTTATGATCTTTCTCCCCCGGTGGTGTCACTTCACATAAGCCGTGTTTACGCGTGATCGTTGTGATGTGTTCGCAAACAAAAATAATCGTGGAAATGGAAAAAAGGGGTATATATTTTATGAATTTGTTCGCGGAAAATAGAAAAAAGTGTACCTTGTGAAGGGGGGGGGGGGGGGCGTCTACAAGACTTATCATTGCCCGAGACCCGACTGGTTTAGATTCCCGAGACCAATACAAAGTGGACCTTTCTGAATAAGAGACGCACTCAACGGGCACTCAACCCCGGGGGGGGGGGGGGGTCTGTCCTCATAGAAAGGGGGGTATCATGCGTGACCAAGGACTTGCCAAAAGCACCCTAAACGAGTATTTGCGTGGTGCAAAAAATACACCCTAAGTAAGTATGATTATCGGTAATTTGATACCCTAAGCAAGTAATCAATTTTTTGTAAACCCCTATAAGCAAGTATTTTTGATACCCTAAGCAAGTAATCAATTTTTTGTAAACCTCTAAGCAGATTATAACTATATTTGATACCCTAAGCAAGTAATCTTTTTTTTTGGAGACCCTAAACGAGTAATTCATCTTTTGAGACCCTAAACGAGTAATTCATCAGCCTAAAAAAGATACCCTTTTTCCTGATTTTGGGTGATTTTGAGACCCTAAACGAGATACTCGAGTATCTCGCCTGATCGTAAAAAAACACCCTAATTACTCGTTTTTTTGGTCACGCATGATACCCCCCTTTCAATGAGGACAGACCCCCCCCCCCCCCCCCCCGGGCACTCAACGCACCCCGGCCCCTGGCTTCGGGCCCGAGTCCTACCTGTAAATACGTATAACATTTACGGCATTTATGGTATGGCACCTTGTTAGTTAGTCCGGTCTTATGTACCACAACGTAACCTCCGCTCCTCAAATAGATTATTACTAGAAACTCCCAAAACACGCCTAACTTATGGAAATAGGGCATGCTTTGCATCAGCACCGGATTTATGGAATATATTAGGCTACCCTTAGCATTAAAAACAATAGACTCGTTACAAGTGTTTAAGATTAAATTAAATCATACTTGTTTAGAATAGCTTATTATTAGTTACATGTATTGGTATTTTTGTTTGTTTCAGCTTTTCCTCTTGTTTATTCTTCTTGCCTTTGTTATGCGCCTCGGAATAGGCTACCTAGATAGATGGCGCTTTATAAATGCTTCATATTATTATTATTATTGTGACACAGTCAGTTTATTTATCGATATACAGACAAGTGCTATACTAAACAAAGTGGCACACCACATACAAGTAACAAACAATAAGAAACATAACAAATGAGCCAATATATGTTATACAACTGAGAGTTTAATATGACAACATATTATATAATTTATTAGACAACCGTAGACAATTAGAGAATTAAGACGTTCATAAATCTGAAATATGATCCGTAAGAGTTTCAGTTGCATAAACGAGAACATGAGATTTCGAAAGTTCATTATAGCATTCATATAAAGTACTAAATTCGTCTTCAGATGTTTCTATCACTTTAAATAGTGTAAATCACTTTAACAATAAAATCCCTTTGTGGCTTTTACTTTATAAGAAAAACTAACATTTCTGAAATAAACTAAAAGCGAAAAAGAGATCTTGTTCTTTAATGTATTGCTTTTCAATGTCGATATGAATTAAGCATAATAAAAATTCATTAAAATACATACATGTATATTTTTTTTTTTTCTGAAACAAGCACAATCACAATCGTACAAAAATCATATCATAATTATGTTATATTTCGATTTGATGTATATAATATGACTGTATATATTGTATGTGTTTTTTTATTTTTTATATTTCAGCTGTTTTGTAAATAGCCTTACCTATCATACGCGTTCTTAATCAATTTCAATGTGAAATTTGAAAATAGATCTGAAATATGATGCGTAAGAGTTTCAGTTGCATAAACGAGAACATGAGATTTCGAAAGTCATTAATATTATGGAAAGGATCATTATGGCATTCATACAAGTACGAAATTCCTCTGAACAGATGTTTCTATCACTTCAAATAGTATAAATCACTTGAAAAATAAAATCCATCTGTAGCTTTTACTTTATAAGAAAAACTAAAATTTCTGAAATAAACTAAAAGCTAAAAAAAGAGATCTTGCTGTTCAATGTATTTTCCTTTCAATGTCGATATGAATTTATCATTAATGTATATATTTTTTCTGAAACATAAACATCGGCTGATTGCAAGGCACAATTGTACACAAATCATACTATCATGATGCGATATTTCGATTTTATGGACCTATATAACTGTATATATTGTATGATTTGTTTTTTTAATATTTCAATGTGAAATTTGAAACCATAAAGTTGAAAATATTGTTTCTTTCTTATGTGCTGTAATAAATTAATTCTTCACATACCTGAATCTAATCCAGATTTAGATTGATGTCATCTCCATCCTGTTTAATCTTCTAATTTTAATTTTCTCAAAATGACTTTCAAAATCGAGGAGAAATACAGAAAGTACTTTGTTTCATATTGGAAAGAAATTAATTGACTCCGAAACCACTTTTGATGTTAAATGTGTACTTAAATATGTATCTAATAAACTAAAAACGCAAATTACAAGGAAATTGAATTAATTGCTTTATATCGTTGTATCTAATGGACGTGTATTAGTATGTAATATTTTGCATATCGGTCAATATCAGTTTGTATAAAGTACAAATTAAATGAAGTACATAATTATTGTTATTATTGTGTTCTTTAGCATTCTTTATAAAATATTGCGTGTTTGAAAACAAAAACATATCTATTTACCTATATATCTATCTATCTATCTATCTATCTATCTATCTATCTATCTATCTATCTATCTATCTATCTATCTATCTATCTATCTATCTATCTATCTATCTATATATCTGTCTATCTGTATATATCTATTCATACAGTGGGTTTTGTTATTATTATAAGTAGTGATATGGGACCAAAACAAATTAGTTTTGCTTACATTTTATACTTTCGATTTCATTATCAAAAGCAAGTATTTCCTTATTTTTATTTTGAACAAGAAATATAAAAAAAAGAAAACTGCTAATCTAAACTTTGTTCATGTCTTACTCATTGTACAATTGCATACACAATGACAACAAGTGCTTGTCTTTCAAATTACTTTGCGAAACTAGTTTTTGTTTATAAAGCTTGTGTAATGGAGTCACGCAAGGCAGTAATTTACACAATCATGTTGTTAAATCTCAAAAAATCTCCAGCAACGCTCAAAATAATGTGAGTGTTTTATTTTTTAATTTTACCATCACGTGAATATTATGAAAAGCTACCCTAACAAAAAAGAAAAAAAAAGTGTTCCTATGGAATGTATTAACATGCCTATAAGTCGATTCAATGAATTTAAATAATTTGATTAAATGATTAAAACCCATTTTTCATATCTGGTGTTGACTTTTTTTTCTCGAATGTGGGTGTTTTGTATTTTAATTCTACCGTCACGTAAACTTATATTCCTATATGATGTGTATACTGGTATGTACTTATTCAATGAATTACAATTAAAAAAAAGGAATTATACATTTATATGATTCAATTAATCAAAATAACTGAATTGCATGTAGTATATAATTGAAACCCCTTTTCCGTATTTGGTGTTGTGTCTTTTTTGGTTTTTGTTTCGAATGTGGGTGTTTTATATTCTAATTGTACCGTCACGCGAATTTGTGTTCATATGGTGTATATACGTACTCGTACATGTAATGATAAAATGAATTTAAAAAAAAAAAAAATTTTTGGTTGTACATAATATATGGTTGAAAGCCCGTTTCCATATTTGGTGTTGTCTTTGTTTTTGTTGCTCAGTTTCATTATGATATCAGTATCCAGTATGGTGTAGAAGGTGTTGTTGATTTTTGTAGTTTGGTGTTCATTCAAAATGAATATTCACGCGGCCATAATACTTATTTATTCAGAATCCATCATTTCATGGAGTTCTTCCTACAAGATGCTGCCTGTCCATTACTCGAATCCGACCTAATCGTGCATCATCTGGCCAGTGGTCAACCCTTCCACATCTAGCTGCTGTTGAAGGTAGGGAAGGGGTGCCGTAGTGTGGTCGGACTGATGGGGGGGAGAGCCCGGGGGGGGGGGGGGGGGGGCACTCAACTATATTGCTGTACACACGCGCGACCACAGGTTTTTCAAACCCACCCTAAACAAGTTTTATCCATTGGTCAAATTTATACCCTATTCAAGTATTTTCGCATGCTTTTTTTGACAATTTTGCCCCCTAAATAAGTATAACCCCTAAAACATACCCCTAAACAAGGTCTACGTCAATTGCTCTCGCACAAAATCCCCGGCAAACTCCAGACAAGTCCGGGAAACAAGTTTGGAGAAAAAGATACCCTAAACGCGTATTTGTTTAACTCCACAAACATACCCTTTTTTTTTCTTCTGATTTTGGCCTTTTTGACACCCTAAACGCGTCACGCGCGTGACGCGCCATGATCGGCAAAAAGTACCCCTTTTACGCGTTTTTTTGGTCGCGCGTGTGTACAGCAATATAGTTGAGTGGCCCCCCCGGGGGGAGAGGGGGGGGGGGGGAGGGGCAAAAATTATTGAGGGCACACCTTATGTTTTTCATTATTTTGTTTAAAGGGCCTTGCAAAGTTAAAAAATCCAAACATCAAATTAAGATATGGAAGTGGGTGGGTGGGTCCAATGGCCATTTTGGATTTTAAAAATATAAAAATTGGAACCCCCCCCCCCCCCCCCCCAACAAAAATAAAGATTTAGTGTCAAAAACTGCACTTTACTCGTCTCCCGCCATGTATATGTGAAATTTCTGTCTCAGATATGCACCAAATCGCACAATTTCAAGCCCAAAAGTGCAAAAGCTCCCTACTGTGGGAGGGGGACACCCCCTCCCACACCCTCCCCCGCTCGGTCGCTTCGCTCCCTCGCCGATGTCCCCCCCACTTTCGAGAAGCTGTTGACGCCCTTGCCCCCGCCACAATAGCGCTGGGACCCGGAAGGAATGTTTGGATCGGAATCGGTCCGGAATGGTCCGGGAACAAAATTTCTGTCCATTTGGGGACAAAAAAGTTGGAATAGGGGGTGGGTGGGTCGGGTGAGCTCTATCCAAATTTTATTTGGACGTTTGGAATTTTTAAAAAACTTTGCAAGGCCCCTAATAGTTGTGTAGTTGTTCTCAAATACTCTGAGGAGATCACCATACCCCTCAGTACCCCCTGCCCCCCTCCCCCCCCCCCCCCCCCCCCCACACACACACTGACACTAGCACCACCACCACCACCACTGCGGGGTGAACTGCGATCTGCTCAAACAAGTATTCGCCTGTAGGCAGTGGCGTACCCAGGATTTTTTAAAGGGGGGGGGGGGGGGGGGGGTTGTCAGAACAATTTCTGTCAGTGGGGTAGTCGTAGAAAATTTTCGAAGCCGAGAACAAGTACCTTCATAATTTTCGAGACCGAAACCAGGTCCGGTCCACAATTTTCAAGACCGAGACCAAGACCCAGTGGTTGAGCATCCTGTAGTCGTAGACAATTTTCGAAGCCGAGAGCAAATTTTTTCAAAACTGGTCTTGACCAGTCCAAATTTGAAAGGGGGGGGGGGGGGGGGTTCAAACCCCCAAAACAGTAATTTTGGGGTCAAAAGGGGGGGGTTGAACCCCCCCCCCCCTCCCCCTGGGTACGTCTATATGCCTGTAGGTTGACAATTTTGTCGAGTGACGGAGAAAATGATCTATTCACAGACGGATTAGACACAACACATCAGCGAAGCCTAGTCCAGATTCAGGACGTGATTTGTGAATTCTGATCTGGCGAAGCCCAGCGCGCAGCCCCTCGCAGCAGCACACGGAACGTCTACAGCTGTGCTGTGTGCAGTTCACAGTGGTGCAGTTACGTCATTATTCATTTACGGGAAATCCCCAAATAAGTAGGCTCTGTGAAAAAATGAGACGTGGGAAAATATCATCATAATTATATTTTATATATTGTGCGAAATTATTTTTTCGCTATTTTTTTACAAACTAAATGTATTTATTTTTGATAAAAGCACAGGTTCTGATAGGGGTTTTGGATAAAAAAAAAGTATATACAGCGAACGAGTCTAATATGGCGACTTACGTGAACTCCGAAATCCGTCCGTCTTGCTTGCTGTTGTCTTGAGTCAGTGTTGCAAAATATACTCTGAGCTGGGATGGAAACGGAGCATAAAATCAAGCATATTTTCGATGGGTTGGGTGCAAGTTGCGATATTCAACGGTCCAGAACGGAAGTGCCGACTGATGGAGTGATATTCGTTGAACAAGAAATCAATTATGAAGAGTTTTTCTGTGAATTTCTGCTGCCAAATAAACCGTGTGTTCTTGGACGATGGATGACGGATCACTGGCGAAGTGTGAAGGAATGGGTTGAGTCAGACGGCGGACCAAACTTCGACAAACTTGACGTGGAATTTGGTAAATAGAGGGTCAAGGGGCAGAGGCATGGATGATTAATTTGTAGACTTAACCAATTATTTAGAGAGTAAATGAGTTTGTATATTTATGTTTTACTGAGACTGAGTAGAATAATTGTTCAATGACAATGTGTACAAACAAAAAGGGGACCCATTTCAAAGAATCAGAATATTTTCAATTGATAGTTGAATGCCAATTGCACTCGTTTTAACACATGAAATTAAAACTTTAAGTCCCGGTGGTGTCACTACACGATGTGTACACATGATCGATAATTTCGCGTAAAAAGGGGTCTTTTTAGCATGTGTTCCCGAACATTTTATTTATAATTATAAATAGGGTTAAATATATAATTTTAAACAATTATAATATGATTTATTCAATTATGATGTTGTACTTGTAAATTCAACTTTGGTTTACTTAAACATGTTAGCATAAAAATTTGTTTTAATTTGATTTTACATGTACTTCCATATAGTACGTTTCTCAATAATGTAATACATGCAGGGGAATGACCTTTAATCTGTTTTATTTTTATGATATGATGCCCCTTATAGTTTATGCATCAATAATATTTACTCGTATTTCACTAGTTCTTTTTTTTGGTAATGTCTGTACAGTATATTATATGTCAATGTTCAATGTTGTCAACATTTTTGTATACAGTATTTTGTAAATTTGATATATCAGCTACCAAGCTGTTTTAATCAGATTTTGTTCAATAAAACCATTTCAATTCAATTCAATACAATTCAATGTTTGTGGAAAATAGAAAAAAGGGTATAGCATGGTGTTGTATTACCGAACGTGTCGTATTACCGGCCATGCAAATAGGAAAAATGTCTTAAATGTGAAAGTTGGATTTGATAGTCGGCATTAGCAGAGGATAATAAATGGACGTTCAGCAAAATAAGCGTCCTGAGGCATTTTGCAGCGCATCTGTGGCAGCTCGCAGTGCGCAGGTCAATGACATTCCTATGAAAAAAAGGGATATTTGATCATGTTGCGTCGGGAAGAGGCTTCTTTTTTGGAAGGGTTTACAAGAAAGTCGATTTGGAGAAAAATTTGCAAATTCTTTAAGAAATTTTACAACAGATGTATTCTTTATGAGTTAATGCAGCTGCTCGTAAAATTTCCACTTTTATTTGATGCATCTAATGTTTGTTTTGTGCGGTGAAACTATCGGCAGGTTCGGTAATAGGGCACAGTCTCATACAAATTTCATTAAAACTTGAATTTAAAAAAAAGGGTATCTTTTCGTGAAGGGCCACAAATTATATTTTATCTCTGTACCTACATGTAAGTCTTTAAAAAGGGCCTTTTAGTTAATGTTTACAAAAAATGCCCAAAATAGGGTAATTTTTAAATTTTGCTAAATCGTACCCGCTTTTGTGTTAAAAGGGGGTATAATATAATTTGCTGAAAATGTATGTGAAACGCCGAAAAATATGGGGTCATTTTCAACCTCTTTAACGAACATGTGTTAGCCTTTGAATATGAAGTGACATTACCAGGAACTAAAGTAAAACAGTCACATGCACAAACAACTTCTGTGTAAGTATTGATTTATAGTATGTACAACTGAGGGATCCAACATTGTTCTAGAAGCAGATTTGTTGACTAGCCTCCTTAGGCCTGAACAGCTTTATAGAAGTGACAGAATTTTGTGAAGTCGATCTCATGATATTTTGTTGTCGTCAATTTCAGGGCATGCAGTGGTTCCAGTTGCCAATTGTGGGAAGGTCCAGTACCAGGCCCAGCCCAAACAGGACATGAAGCTGTCTGCATACCTCTGTTACTGGAAGGATTACATCTCGGCCGGCCATAGCTCACCACAAGGATGCCTCTACCTCAAGGATTGGCATTTAACTAAGTATGTGTCATTTATTCTCTTTATTGTGCATTCATGTACTTTTAGAGTTAATATGGGGGCTACCACATTCCCGTAGGCAATGGGTTAACCCATTTCCTCATATATTTTGCAATTCCTGTAAAGTTATTACAGTGCCTGCCAGGTGACTGTAAAAATGAGTTAAGTTACACAGAAAAGTCCCTCTTTGCCAGCTTTAAATGATGTATTTTTGGTTAAAAAATAAATAATTTCAAAAATAGTATTATTAAACTTTGTCATATGGAAAGAATTCATATCTATTGGCAGTAATTGTAAAATGAGCCAAGCCAAATGATTTGTAACAAGTGATTGTGATTTTATTGTGTATTCCTTGTATTAGAGGTTTGTAATGTACATGGCTAAGCGATATCAAGCCATCAGGAACATTATATTATTATATTATCTGTAAATATTATACTTTGCTCATTAATTAGGTCTTTTCCAGACTACAAAGCATATTCAACTCCAGTCTTCTTCTCTTCTGATTGGCTGAATGAGTTTTGGGACCACAGACCAGACAGCTGTGATGACGACTACCGCTTTGTCTACATGGGACCAAAGGATTCATGGTAAACCATTAGAGTTCACCATAAACTCTCAACACTTGGCCCCAAACTCATTTGTTTTGGTAGTGGTCGACTCACTTGGGTCAGTCAATGTGAGTGACCCGCTATAGCAAAACCCGGCACTTGTTGGTAATTCATGCTTTGATGAAATGGGCATTTTAAGTTCACACAATGTGTGTAAAAGACCTATGATTGTAATATTGAACAATCATATCTTCGCCAATTATATAAAACAAAGCATCAAATGAAAGCTCGGGATGAGGCCTTTCTAATGGTGTGAAAATCTACATTTTGATTTTTACCGGTCACATATTTCCTCATAAAATTACACAATTTACCGGCACCAAAGTGACCCAGTTAAGTTGGCTAGTTCAATATTTTCCTGTGAAACTACCAAATTGACTTGCCCCAAAGTTAATTCTTTAATACTGTATTGTCTACTTTTCAAAGTTTCACTTCTAGTGTTGATCAAAACTGTTATTGAATAATTATAAGGCCTGCCTTGGAATAAAAGATTATCTTATTATGTCATTATTTGGTTGAAAACCCCTTACGTTTTCAATGCTCGTGATGGTCAGTGATTCCTCGCACATATCCACAAGCTGATTTATTATCCTTCGAGTTTGTGTCGGGTTTGTAATAGCAATTCTGACCATTTCGAGCATTAAAAACTACTCAAGGGAGTTTCAGGGACAAAAAACAGCACTAGAGCTTTATATAGCTCAGTGGACAAGAGCACCGGTGTAGCAATCCAGAGGTCTCAGGTTAAAATTTCAGAGAAATCCTTTTTTCGTTACTCTTTTTAATAACAAGTAAAACTAATAACACAATTTTTTTCTTGCAGGACACCCTTCCATGCGGATGTGTTCAGGTCCTACAGCTGGTCTGCCAACATATGCGGGAGAAAGCGCTGGCTTCTTTTACCCCCGGGAGAAGAGGATAACTACCGCGACACGCTGGGAAACCTGGCCTACGATCTCACGTCGCCAGACATTGATGACGCAAAGAAGTTCCCCCATCGTCACAGAGCGAGGGAGCCCTTCGAGGTCATTCAGGAGGCTGGGCAGGTCATCTTTGTTCCCAGCGGCTGGCATCATCAGGTTTTCAATCTTGTAAGTTTGTTTTTTCCTCAGTTATCTCCTTTGGCTCAATTTTGTATCATTCTGAGTGAGGAAACTGGACATATTTGCATTATGTATTTAATCTTAGTTTGAAGATACATGCTACAAAGACAAGATTTTCTTTTTTCAGGTGCCTAGATTTAAAATGAAATACTTTTTAAAAAGTTTCATATTGTTGTTTCAAATTTAAGATAGTGTATATTATGTTTTCTGTTCCGCATATTTAGCCATACTTTGGGGTTTCTAACGGCGACTTTTCTTATTTTTAGGGAGTTACCTTCATGATTTCTATCAACCACAACTACAGTAAATGACAGTAATGTTTAATGATAGTGGGCATTTGATTTATATATATGTAGTTCTTTTATTTTGAACTGCATCATTTTGTATGCCATACAGGAGGAATGCACACTCTCAATCCAGCATAACTAGACTGAATGGCTGTATTTAGTTTAATTTCCTTGATATTTAATAGAACATTTTGTATGTCATACAGGAGGACACAGTCTCAGTCAACCATAACTAGACTGAATTACAGTACAGTGGAACCACTTTATAAGGAGCTCTGCTAAAACAAAGTACCTGATATAACTAAGGCTGAGTCGGTTCGGTCGATCACACCGGTTACCGACCGTTTCAATCGGGACCCGGTTCGGTATATCGGGAAACGGTGCCCCGAAAAAATAAAAAATAAAATAAAATGTTAAAAAAGAAATTAAGATTATCACAATAATGTAGCGGAAATCAAATAAAAACGGGGCAATTGATATCATTTACCTTAAAGAGTGATTATTTTCGAGAAATTCTTGGTTCATTACTTCGTTTGACAGTCAGAAATTGAACAGGAAGCGCAAAATTGTTAGTCATTTGAACGATATTGTCGGCGGATGTGCACACAATGTTAGTCCGATACTCCAGGGGAGTTGTCTGATGGATCTTTGTATGATCCAGCTGATGAGCCAGCGCATTCAAAAAGTGGCTAAAAATACGTTTTTTGGTAATTTGCACCATTTTAAAATGTTTTGATATTCTACTTACATGATTTCATGGTGTTTGATAGCTGAACAGAAACAAAAATGAGCCCCAAAACAATGAAAACAATTAGGCAAAATATCGATAAAAAACGACTACATCGCTCCTATTCGCTCATATACTTTGTGTGCAAGATACGGGTCTTTTTTTCTTACCCGAGATTCATCCGCGGCCGGTGGAACTATGTTAATACATCCGCCATAGGTTATAACTTATAACCTATGGCGGATGTATTAACATAGTTCCACCGGCCGCGGATGAATCTCGGGTAAGAAAAAAAGACCCGTATCTTGCACACAAAGTATATGAGCGAATAGGAGCGATGTAGTCGTTTTTTATCGATATTTTGCCTAATTGTTTTCATTGTTTTGGGGCTCATTTTTGTTTCTGTTCAGCTATCAAACGCCATGAAATCATGTAAGTAGAATATCAAAATGGTGTTGATTGCGAAAAGGCTAATTTATAGCCACTTTTTGAGGGCAGTGGCTCACAGTCACAAGCGATCGTACATGTGATGTTTCCCCCGCCCGACTAGCGGGCTAAGTTTCTGTGAACCGTGTTGCGATGGGCAATCGTGAACAAACGATCGATTTCTAGGTCCAATTTACTTCGAAAAAAAGTACTTTTCTTGCGAAACTGAGTTAATTCTGGATAGTCTGTAACTATTTTCCCGTAAAGATTGATATGTAAATCCATAAAAGCCTCGGTATTTATAATGTTATTTGCATATAAAAAGAGCAATATAAGCCCCAAACAGTGCATTTTTGCCGATGCGTGCACGATTGCGTGATTTTACCGGTCGAGTTTCGATGGTAAAAATTTATCGGGATACCGGTTCCCGACCGGTAAAAGTTTATCGGGACCCGGTTCCGACAATTACCGACATGACTCAGCCTTAGATATAACAAGGTAAATTCAATGGATCCAAGGTGCTCGTAATAATGAGGTTTTACTGTAATGTTTAATGATAATTTGTAGTTCTTAAAGAATGATGTATCATTAGTACATATATGTTAATTTGTACTTCTTTAATTTTACTGTCTTGTTATACAGGAGGACATGATCTCGATCAACCACAACTGGCTGAATGGCTGCAACATTGACATCAGCTGGGGGTATGGTGGTTGTATATGATTTACGCTATGATATTGGACGGATCTTAATGAATGGACTATGATAATTAGTGCATATATATGTTAATTTGTACTTCTTTGATTTGTACTGTCTTGTTATTCAGGAGGACACAATCTCAATCAACCACAACTGGCTGAATGGCTGCAACATTGACATCAGCTGGCGATTCCTGCAGAATGAGCTGAGGTTGGTGGAGAGGTCCATCGAAGACTGCAGGAGTATGGATGGGTGGGACGCCCAGTGCCAGGTAGGAACACTTTGTAGTACTGTTGGCACATGATACCCTTTGGTGGTTTTTCTATTGAATTACAGTCTAACCTGTTTATAGTGACCACAGTAATGGCCCGGTCAGATATCAACGGATAGCGGAAACTAATAGAAAATTTGCAAAATGAAATTATCCGGTGATGAAAGTCGTCTCTATTGCTTTATGTACAAAACATAGAACAACGAACATCACCGGACAAGGAACGGACAAGAAACGCATACGAACGGATGGAAAATTAAGCTCTCCGTTTGACGTCTGCTTACGCAATCCGTTGATATGTGACCGGGCTATAAGGGAAACAAAAAATTGCAACTGAAGATCTCTATTAATAGTCAGGTTAGAAACCATTATTTTTCTCTGCAAGGGATCACCTGTAGACAGATGGCCACTGAGATGGGTTGGACTGTACAATACATGTTTCATTATTCCATCCATCATGTTTCTACAATTGATTTCCTCTACCACACAAATAAGTTTCTACTTTATGAAGGTCATAAATCATATTATCAACTCTTAAAGAAAATGTCTGTTAAATATGATTATGATTTGAGCTTTTAAAGCTTTCAATGTACAAGCATCTTTATTTGTGTTTAATCTGAAAAAGAAAGTAAGTCATATGATGTACAAACAATACAATTCACAGAGTTACACATTATAGATGGAGGGATTGCCCATACCTATTCTTTCATGGGATTCTATAAAAACAAGTCTTTGTTTTTTTCTTTGTATCTCTAAGCTGATCATGAAGGCTAGCACTGGGATGGACTACGCAGAGTTCTTCAACTTTCTACAAACAATAGCATCTAAGAGACTGCAGCTTCTGTCAGGGAATCCCCCTCCCTCCACAAGTCACGAAGATGGCCAAAAAATTGACGAGGGATCCCTTAGAAATACGAGCAAAGATTCCGCAGAGCAACAGTCAAAGAAGCAAGTGAAGGAAGATGTGATATGTGGAGAATCATGTGTTGGTGAAGAGGAAAGTTGTGTCACAGAGGAGTCTTTGATACCAATGGGATGTCTGCCTTGTGCACGGGACACATCATCCTCACCACACAAGGGAGTAATGAACAACAAAAGTGTAAGCGTTCAGCACAACCCTGAACTAGGTTCCAATGATACTACGCGTATGAAAACAGATACACTGGTTTTGTCATCACATTCAAATGTGAGCAGTAGCAGTTGCAGAGGTATTGACGCATTAGCTGCTGTAGCTGTTCATTCAGGTGATACCACGAAACCAGATACAATGGTTTTGTCGTCACATTCAAATGTCAGCAGTAGCAGATGCAGTCGTATGGACACCTTAGCTGCTGTAGCTGTTCATTCAGGTGACCCCATGAAACCAGATACAATGGTTATGTCGTCACATTCAAATGTCAGCAGTAGCAGTTGCAGCGGTATGGACACATCAGCTGCTGTAGCTGTTCGTTCAGGTGATCCCATGAAACCAGATAGAAATGTTCCATCATCACATTCAAATTTGAGTAGTAGATGTTGCAGAGGTATGGACACATTACCTGCTGCAGCCGCTCATGGTGGTGATCATGCCACTACAAATGAGAATGCTCGGCTGAATCAAAGCAAAGCTAGCCCGTTCAATAACGATGATGACATTATATCTGCAGAAATATCATCTGGTGCAGGGAATGACAATGATGTAGATGATCGCGCTAGTTGCAAAGCTGCAGTGGGGTGTTCTAATGTTCCCGACAAGGCTATCGATACTTTATCTATACGTAAACAGCGTCATGTTGTATTAACAGGTTCATCGGGCGCAGGGAATGACAATGGTGCAAGTGGTTGTGTTAGTTGCAAAGTAGCAGTGGATCACTCAGATGTCCCTGATAACGTTATTGATACTTTATCTATACATAAAGAGCGCCACGTTGTATTAACAGATTCAGGTGGTAGAGAACTGAGCACGAATCATTGGATCTTTGATTTGTGGAGGATACAGCAGGTCTTGCGTGACATGATGAAGAACAAAGAGTTCTTGGAACTTGATTTTGCTCTGCTCTGTCAGAACCCACAGGAACTGATTGAACAGATTACTGCAGTACTTGAAAAATAACTATTTTTTTGTGATGTAATTCATTGTGTATGAAGGCATATTTATAGGAAAATATAAACAATTTTTATAATTTGATATAATCAAATTTTCCTTCATATTGACTCTGTGGCCGATAAATATAAATTTGCATGAAATATAAATTACACCTACATTTTTATAAAATTTGCCAAAATATTCTGTCTGATATTGTTCATCAAGCTACCTTCCATTTATGGGCCGTGATCTTGCAATGTTCTCTCTTATTTATTTCCGCCTAATAATCTCGCTCAAAGCGGGAAAATGTATGTTGAATGTTATTGCACTGCAATTTGATATCCATAAAACATACCGTTTTGTTGTAAATAACGGAAGCTAAGGGAGGCCCTAGCTTTTGATCCTAGCAAAATCAGTATCAATGAGTACACTTTATTACATGCATAAATGTCAAAAGTTTGTACATATCTGTTGAACATAAATAACATACATTTACTTTGGATGTTATACCTGTGCAAGTAAATTTGTTCCATTTGCATCAGTTTTTTTTTTTTACTGGCTACACAGATTTATTGCTTCCAGTGCTATTACTTTTTATAATGGAATGTATTAGAATTTGTTACAAAAGAAGTGAAGCAAATAATATTTTAGCTTTGGGACAACTGAAATTACTTCTCTTTCAACAATTGATCTGTGTTCAATGTTCTTTATGAAGAGTTAGATGTATGTTGTTCCTAATTGTAACTGGTTATTTTATTAGAAAACAAATGTTGAACAATTAAATCATTTTAATCCTGGTAGAGTATAACCAGCATGTTTGTGGAGATATTTAATTGCAATATATACACAGGGCTAGCTTACAGCATTTTACCCCCTGAAATGCCAGAAAGAGCCGAGGGAGATTTGAAGAGAGTTCAATGACAAATTTGACTGGATATAAAGCGTTGCTGCTTCTAATCTCTAGTCTATGTAAGGGAAATGTTATTTTTTCTTTTAGTGCAATAATTTTAATGAAAGTGAACAAATAAAATACAGTTGGATGTATATTTTGGCATTAACCAATTTTCAGATGTTTGAATTATTTTGAATGATTTGATCACATCACATTAACATTCATCAAAAATAAGGATTCACATACAAGCAAACTAACACATTCACACACGCACACACTCACAAACACGTGATGATATCTTAATGCGTTTGTCTACGCAAATTACCCCATGACTCAAGTGATGACACACACAAATGCCTACAAATCCGCAAAAATCCTATTCAAATGGTGTCTTACCATCTCTATGGTTTCAACAACTGAGAACCTCATCAGTTTTGTGCATCATCACTCGAGTGTTTTCAGACGTTCGTCATCGGCTGACATGTGTACGCACGCACACACACACATACTTGTACATAAAGAGACACTCATAAACATGGGCAGACACTCCTATGAACAATCATCAGGGCCCATATAAAAACCACACCAGCTAAATAGTTCCATGCTAATGCTGTTATATATGATAGGCAGGGCACTGGCCCGGGACCAGTGAAATTGCACTTTTTTCAAGCCGACATTAACAAGATTAGAAAAATCTTGTTTTCTTCCATGTCATGCTTCATCTATAATCACTGGTTTGATCAGGAAAGAGTGATATTTTAAACAGTTTGAAAAGTTTACTCATGAAATAAAATGTTCGGGCTACCAGAAATGGGGGAAATTATTTCACTGGCCCAACCGGGCAACTGACAAAAAAGGTAAGTGTAGAGCCCTGTGATAGGGATATGTAAGCAACCCAAATTTTCCTTAGTCACAAACTTGAGTTATCGTGTTAACTTTTTTATTACCTCCCAAGTTAAACCAAGTTGGCAACTAAAAGGTTCTCTTTGTGCATACTTGAAATGGAACAAAGCTATTGAGGTTTTGTGAATATGGGCCCAGAACTGCAATTTACAAGATTGCTTAAATAGAAGACAATTAAACACAAATTTTTCTTGTTTTCTTTAGCAAATTATATTACATATTTACAAACTCTCCATGTGAACGTGAATATCTCAACAAAAGCCTTCTTATGCTGCCAACATTAGGCATAAAACAAATTGATAAGGGATGCACTAATATTTAAATCAAATTTTTAAAATTTAGCTGTTTCAAGAAATGCTTTGGATATCCTAGTCATGATTTTAAAAGCACACTTTGCATGTTCAAAAGTTGTAATATTATTCAGTCTGTAGTATAGTATGGAACTACATAATAAAGACATGTACTGTCCATTATGATTACTGTACTTTCACATTTGATTCATGAATACTGATAATTCGTCAGTTAGTACAAGATTTATCAAAAGTGCATTCCCCCGATTAATATTTATATGGATCCTAAAAAGAAGTTTTCTATTATAGGCTATGTTAGTATGTTTTATTTGTCTTAATTATTAACTCGATGTGAAATTGTGCAAACACAAAAAGTCCTTGTATTTTTCTAAGAAAATGAACTAATTGTGAGGAATCATGTTTATTTGTTATGTTCCTGTTCCTTTTCCAAGGAAATGTAGACATTCACATTTCTGGTAAACTCTAAAATAATACATGACAGTACATAACTTTGACAATCATATTCATAAAGAGTACATTGTAGACAAGGTAGTGACTAACAGATATGTGACAAGTGTACAGAAGTAGTGGGCTTTCATATATCAATACATGTGCGTGACCGCAGACTTACAACACGTCTGAAATGTGTATGTTTGTTTTATGATTTCTGCAATTATTTCTTTTTCATCGTCATTGTAGTACAAAAAAAAAGCACATGATTTTATCATATCGAGTATAACTCTATGGGAAAGTTATACAAAAATAGTTTAATCCAATTTGCCTTTACTGACAAAGACATTACTATTAAACCCATTGCGAAGTCAGATGTAAAATCATGTACATATGAATACGGTTAATGACTTCTGTCATCTCACCACATATCTGTTAGTCATTACTTCCCCATCTTCCCGTGTTTAGTTTCCACTATACAGTAATTCTTTTTCATGAATCTGCGCACACTTGTGCATCCTTGAAAAACTAAACATTTAAACTGCAATTTAATGAGACGAGACATTACTGCTTACAGACTGCTCATCCTTTTGATTAAAAAAAGTTTTGTTTGGAGGTTCTAATTTATAGCATGGAATGCACATCATCACATCGAAATAAAGTGGAACCTCTTCACAGGTCCAGGTTCAATTTATTTTTAAGCCATGATACAGCGAAACCTCATTCTAGCGAACACCTTGGGCCCATTGAATTTACCTCGTTATATCAGATTTCTTGTTGTACTAGGGCTTAAATATAATAAAATACATAAAACCTGGACCTGTGAAATTACCTCGCTATATCATGTACCTCGTTACAACAGAGCCCATTATAAAGAGGTTTAAAGGGATAGTTGAGTTCTGGTAAGGAGAGTACAGTTTTGGTGAAACTGAATTTTAGTAACCAAAAACCTGCATCATTACATTACAAACTAATAGTTATAACTAGAAACGAACACAAAATTACAAATGACGTAGTAAAGATCATGTTATCATTCAAAAAGAGCCGTTAAAACGTAAGAGGGCGCTCTCTAAACACTCATCGGTTTCAACCATTTTGAATACAATATTGTGCATGTGATGTTTTGTTGAAATAGTGATTACTATTTGAATACCTATTTTGTAACTCTTTGAAAAGAGGAAGCATTTTTTTGAATTTTTAACGGCTGGTTCAAAATTCTCTAATAAACCTGGGGCCCCAGCTTTATTATAAATTGTTATATTTATGGATATTTCAGCCGTCTCTGAACCGATTTTGATCAAACAAAGATGATTTTATTATTTAAATATTATGCTCTTTCAAATTTTACACTGTTTTTCATTACCTCACAAAAAAAAAAAGTAGTCTAGCGCCCTCTCTACCAAAACTCAACTATCCCTTTAACTGTACAATGATTTGCTGTATAACAAATTAAATTCAAAGGACCCACAATGCTCTTTATAATGAGGTTTCACTGTAAAGTGCAGTCATCATAGCAGGCACGGCATCAATAGGTGACGAGTATCCCCATGCAGTTCACTGTGACCCTCCTCATCAAACTTCTGGCCCTTCGCTTCCTGGGATCAACTGACAATTTGAGAAAAGAGAAAGTGAGAGAAAAAATAGAAACTCCACCAAAATAGAACTATTTCATGCACATTAATCTTAATATATCGAAGACAATTAAAAACAGAAACCTTGACAAAAAGATGAATGTATTTTGGAGAATGATTGATTCTAAACTTTAAGAAAGGAAAATGTATTTTAAGGCAAATTTCAAACTAAACACGCAATAGAAAATGAAAATGACTTTCCCTTTCCTGTACAAAAAGGAATAAGAGCATATATGTGACCTTTCAAACTAAAAAAGGAAATATATTTGAAGGCAACCATCAAACTAAACACGCAATAGAAAATGAAAATGACTCGCTTTCCTGTACAAAGGGGAATATGAGCATATATGTGACATAAGTAGAAGTGGCATTTTTTTCTTCTTCATTTAAACAGCTAAAATAGGCCGCAAATTCAAGTTTTCAATCTAACACCAGATTAGATTGAAAATGTTAATTTTTAAATAAATATTGTTTTCTTTTCTGAACATATGTATTTCTCTGATATCCTTTAATAGCATCAGAGATGATTTGGAAATATGTTTTTTAACATGAAATATTTACCTTCTTTTTTTTTTAGTTTAAAAATAAATGTTCATTTGCACAGTTTTATCTTCACAAAAACACAACCATGATATGAAACAAGTCAAACAACTAAGCATAACTTCAACAAAATTATATCACTAGTATTGAAATAACAAAGAACATGATGTTCTGTGGAATTGAGCCAAGTTTCACTTAATGGGATAAGTGGTCCCATTAAAGGGATCTAGTAACATTGTCAAAATCCTCAAAACTTACTTGGTATTCTAGGGGTTCTTACATACCTCATTGCATTCGTATAACCAATAGAAACATGAACAGCTTTTTTGTCTTCCTTGCGTTAAGATATTTACAATTGAAGTGTTTGGATTTTAATCATCCACTGGAAAATTATAACTGTATACAATGTCAGTTCTTTTTTCGCTAATTACTTGGCCATGTAACATCCATTTCATAAATTACACAGTGGACATATATATCACATTACAACAATAAACATTTTACCAACCATTCAGCACTTTTTGCACATGTCAACAAAGTTAGTGGATCCCTTTAAAGGAGGGGGGTAATCCCGGCTTTGATTTAGGTTTATAGCTTTAAATATGTGCCTTTATTGATATACCACACTCTTTTTTTCAAAGAAATCCTTAAGTTGGGAAAAAAAGGTAAATTTCATGCAACTTTTTTGCTTATTACGCATCGGCGTTCCATGCTCCTAAAAAAAGTCATTTATAGCAGAGCGGGAATGTGCGCACGTGTCACCCGATTAATGACATCACATGCAGACCGCAACGCGGAGGAATGTGCATTGTTTACATGCAGAGCCTATGACTTGCTTGTAAAACAAACTCGTTTTTGCTTGTAAATTGAGGTTTTACTGAAAATGCTTAAGAATTGCTAAGAAATGAATTGTTCAGGATGCAGCTACACATCTGAGTGTATATCGTCCATGATATAAACCTGAACAAATGTTTGCAAATATTGAAACAAATGGAAATTAATATCTCTGTGTCAACGTGAGTATTGCACTCAGCGTGTACGTCTATGACCGAGCTAAACTGCGATTGCCTGCAGGTGACGTCACAAAGATGACGTCATTTTTTGTTCGCCCGGGACTCAGTTTTTTTACGGGGTTCCGAAAGTGAATTTACAAGTTGATTTTTTTATTTTACCGGGTTTTCCAACGAGGAAAATATGTTTGTATTAGTAATCTTCATGAAAATCTACCTTAGATACAGTAAAACCCAATTTTGAGGCAGTTTTCTTGTCACCATACCTTTAATGGGATAAGTAGTCCCATGAAGTGAAACTTGGTTCAAGAATTCTTTGTTCCTGCCAAGTTCTAAAACCCTTCATATAATTCATTAGTCCTTCATGGTTAACTCTTTTGGATTTATGACATGTTGTGATGCAGACTATCAGAGAAATTGATCAGTGCACTTGATCAGACTTTGAATAGTTCCTTTCTTTAATTTTAAAATCATATTGAGAGATTTCTAAATTTCTGACCACTAAATAGATAGGGTTTGAGTAGTCTATATAACATAAGATGTACATCATTTAGAGCTTAGAAGCTGAACTTTCCTATGATCACATAAATGAGACTTTCATTTCACCTACCTACTGTTCGTTTTGAGATGAAGTATGTGCTACAGAAACACATTTCATGGTAATGATTTAACATTCGTTTTATCTTGAAAAATAAATCAATGTTATTATGGGTCATACTAATTAGCGCGAACAAGTGCGAAGTACTGCGATCAAGCGCGAAAAAGTGTGAAGCAATTTACTGCAAACAAATTTTCCATTCGCATAGCATGCACTTGTGTTGCTGCGCTGAATTACTAATTACTGCGAACAAGTGCAAACAGGATTTACTGCGAAAAAATTTGTGCTTGTTCGCATTACATTTGTACCCTAACCCTAACCATAAATATTGATGGCTTATTCCGATAAATATAGTAAAGTGATCTGTATAAGAAAAAGCTCTTAAAACAAGGTAATGTTGCTGTTCATAGCTGTTTATATTCCTTTCTTTTAAAACCCTGATATTGCAATATATTTACAAGATACCTGATATGTCACAAGGTACTCGTTATAACAAGGTCCCACTGTACAAGAGACATACTCACCATCGTAATATTGTTTCCATTGAGCAATATCTGGTCCAGCTTGGTGACTCTCCTCCCTTCAGCAGTTGTTTCACTAAACACACAGACGTGGATAAAAAAGGTACATTTTATATACTAGTATCAAATAAAAGCAGGGTTTGACACTAATGCTGGATGGCTGCATGGCCAACAAAAAACAATGAAAGTCATATTGAAGTAGCCAGGTTTGGTAACTAGATTTTCAAACTGATAGTAACAAATGAGAATTTTTGTTTTGTTTATAAATTTAAAGAAGCCTCATCAATTATTATAATAAGGCAAGCATACAAATATTTAATGGATAAAAACACTAACTCATATTTTCAGATTTCCTTAAAAAAAGTGTGGTAAAAATGCATTTACTTTGTGCAGTAACTATTCTCCCTATAGATAATTTAAAATCTAAACAGTTATATTATAAATAACTTTATAACCAAAGGGAAATTCAGAAAACTGTAGCATCTTACATCTCATTTGGCATGATAAATCTTCCATTTAATTGGGGTCAACTACCATCAATCATTGTTAGCATACTCAACATATATGTTTAGATTCATTAGACCTCATGTCAAAAGGGGAAGATGTTGTGAATGATAATATACAAGCGTTTGATTTTGAAAACACTTTTTACTCTTTCAGTGTATATTGCACAAATCATATCAGTGAGCCTCCATACTAAATTTGTTCTATTTGCCCATTTTGGCAAGTAAAATCATGAATTTTCTAATTTTATTTGCCCAAATAGAAAATGTACTCGCCCCCAAAATCAATTGTGCTAGGTAGCTTAATCTGCTCATCAAATTTCTCTCTTCTTTCTAGATAAGATTTACACTTAAGTTAACCCATCAAGGACGAGAGCTATTTCAAGGCAAAATTTATTTAATTATTATTTAATTATTATTTTCCTAAAAAAATTGGCACCTCCAATTTTGTTTCTACCCTTTAAGGACATAAACATATATTGTGGAAAATATTTGGTTATTAAGATTTAAGATAAATATGAAGTAATTTTGCCTCAAAGTTGCCAATTTGAATGCTAAAATCTGTTTTGAAAATATGACAATGTATTGCCAATTTAAGAATTTTCATAAATTGTAGCGATCTACGCAATTTACAAATCATTACAAAATAATGAATGCAGGTAGAGTAAGAAAATAGAGCTAAAAAAAAAAGTAAAAATATAGAGAAATTTAGTCCCTTTCTCCTTGAACACTTTATATAACTTGTGATCTTCTTGCTGAAGTGTAGGACTACCAAACCACAAATATGTGGGCCGTCGTCTTTGATTTAAGAAAATACAATTGTCCCTCGTAGTTGAACAGAAATGCTAATTGCCCTATCAGGCAACCAAACTGGACCATTTATTACATTAGTTTGTTAAAAGAGTAACATGTATGTAACAATTTTGTTTCTACCCTTTAAGGACATAAACATATATTGTGGAAAATATTTGGTTATTAAGATTTAAGATAAATATGAAGTAATTTTGCCTCAAAGTTGCCAATTTGAATGCTAAAATCTGTTTTGAAAATATGACAATGTATTGCCAATTTAAGAATTTTCATAAATTGTAGCGATCTACGCAATTTACAAATCATTACAAAATAATGAATGCAGGTAGAGTAAGAAAATAGAGCTAAAACTATAGAGAAATTTAGTCCCTTTCTCCTTGAACACTTTATATAACTTGTGATCTTCTTGCTGAAGTGTAGGACTACCAAACCACAAATATGTGGGCCGTCGTCTTTGATTTAAGAAAATACAATTGTCCCTCGTAGTTGAACAGAAATGCTAATTGCCCTATCAGGCAACCAAACTGGACCATTTATTACATTAGTTTGTTAAAAGAGTAACATGTATGTAACATGTAATACTTACAACTCAACAACATCTTCAAGGACCATATCTGATACAAATTGGTTAAAGAAATAACTTTTCACCATTTCAATTTTTATTGATTATTTACTAGTTCTCATCAACACACTCATCTCTGCAAGTAATATGGTATAAATCAGCAAAATCACGTCACGCTATTATACAGCATGAGCTGAAATAAAAGTGCAGATATTTCTGACTTTTCAGCCATCGGAATCCAATTGACACAATCAAATGCAGTATTTCCAAAAGATTAAGGCAAGAACAAATTAATTTGTCAATTTTAAAATGTTTTCTGTTGACAAAAAATATAATCGTCATGTTAGAGTATTTGTACAACATGAAAAGAAATATGTCTGATAAATGTTACAATTTACAACTAAAATTTTTAATCATAAATGGCACATTGTTTATCTGAACTACCTGATTTGTATAAACTATAATTTCTAAAACTTAACCCTAAAAGGGCCGGGCTATTTGAGGTCTTCAGCAGGCCGGGGGGGGGGGGGGGGGGGGGGGGGGCATTATGGCCCCCCCCTAAGATCTCGGCCGCAGAGCGGCCGATCGCCGTGAAAATTTGCACGCATGATAAGTGAAGTGTATAGAATACAATGGTAATTTTTTTTAAATTTGAAAAATTCATTAATTTGCATATTTATGGTAATTTATGCAAATAAGTCATGAAATTCATATTTTTACCCATAAATCATATATTATTCATAATTAAACTTTGGTTTTCACTACATATATTCTTTAGAGCATGTGGAATAATAATACCACAAAAAAAATTAGGAAGAGCCAGGTTCTTCCTTATGTTTTCTATTGTTTTGATAATTTCTTATGTATTTCTTTGATTTTTAAAACTTATGTATTTTATTGTTTTTGTTGTTTATTTTATTTCTAACTATAATTTAAGTATTTTGAACCCCCAAAACAACATATAAATGTAAACAACACTGAATAACCAATGATAAACCTCATTTTACGAAAATTGATATTTCCATATGTTTTGTACACAAATCACGAAATTGAGCGATTTTCGGGCTGACATGCATAGACAAAAGGTCACCTGACTTTGTAACGGTATGTCCGATTTTCGAAATTTTTGTTTTAAAATGTGCGCAAGACCCGAAAGAAAAATGTCACGGAGCAGCGGCGCGTCATCTTACAGCGCTTTGGAGCAATAAAAAAAATCGCGGAGGGGGGGGCCATTATGGCCCCCCCCGGCCCTATTACTTTTAGGGTTAAGTCTCTTCAAAAGGATACTGACAAAGTCATCAAAGCCCAGGAGAGTCCCGACAATCTCTTTGTCTGTTTTCATTACGATGTGAATCCTGGAACCGATGCACTTGTCAACAAGCTCTGAAGGAAAATTAGAGAATGGATAATACATTAATGAGATAAAAGTTAAAACAAAACAAGTAACAAATAAACATTTAAGAAAATGATGCAGTGAAACAAATACATGGGGGCTTGGGGCAAATTCGCCCCTACAATGCCCAAAAGAGCCCCTGAAAATTTGCATAGAGTTCAATGCAAATAAAATTTTGGAGTGGATGCAGGCAAGCTTGAATTTGAAAATGAAAACTAGCCCCCGAAAAATAAAATAAATTTGTTCCCTGCTGGAGCGCCTATATTTGAAAGAATTCAATGAAATAAGGCTATGGCCTATGCTGAGCCCCAAGCGCAAGTACGATAATACGACAAGGCTTACCGCAGGTTTGTACTCAATCTGGAAGAAGAAGAAACATTCCATGCTACAAATTACAATACATTTGTTTTTTTCTTTATTTACCATTTACCCAACGGAAATACCAATACATGGGACTACACGCAAACAACACTGTGTATTTTAACTCATGTAAATATGAACAAAAACGTACTTACCCAAGGGCAACAAATGGGATGGGTTTGAAGTTGTCATTTTCGATGTTAACGCTGGAATTCAACGATGATTTTTGCAAATTACAGCCCCTATTTAAATGTTCCTTTGACCGAAAATTCTAGCCGACGTACTGTGTTCTGCATACAATCAAGTCGTCCCAAGCTAAACTCGACCCGAGAACAGATTCAGAGTTACAATACATACAACTCGACCTCATTCAGCTCGTTATATCAATTATGAATAATATTCAGATGATGATTAATGATTTATTTATTTTATTTTATTTATTTGGTATACATTTCAAACTGATCAGCAGCAGTGCTGAAAGGATCAGTGTACATTGAACATCAACACATACATAGTATAAATAATATAATATAGCAATTGTTACATTCGCATTTAAATTAATTGGAACATTAAAGGGGTAGTTTAGTTTTGGTAGAGAGGGCGCTGCACATCACATTTTTTTGTGAGATAATGAAAAACTGAGTGTCGAATTTGAGAGAACATGCAATTTCAATGGCAGAATAAACTTTATTTGGTCAAAATCGGTCCAGAAACGGCTGAAATATCAATAAATATATTTGATCTTATAATTATTTAAATTAATTGGAACATTAAAGGGGTAGTTTAGTTTTGGTAGAGAGGGCGCTGCACATCACATTTTTTTGTGAGATAATGAAAAACTGAGTGTCGAATTTGAGAGAACATGCAATTTCAATGGCAGAATAAACTTTATTTGGTCAAAATCGGTCCAGAAACGGCTGAAATATCAATAAATATATTTGATCTTATAATTATTTGGGGCCCAAATAATTAGATGATTTTTTTTTTAAATTAAAAAAATGCTTACACTTTTCCAAAAATTTCAAAAACGTTTTTTAAAATAGTTGTTGATGATCTATCTACTTAATCATTATTTCAATAGAACATCACATGCATTATTTTGTATGA
Source organism: Echinarachnius parma (assembly GCA_037951105.1). Classification (NCBI taxonomy): domain Eukaryota; kingdom Metazoa; phylum Echinodermata; class Echinoidea; order Clypeasteroida; family Echinarachniidae; genus Echinarachnius; species Echinarachnius parma. Next base: position 10,595 of record JBAMJV010012445.1, on the reverse strand, counting down.
AAAATGGTTGAAACAGATGCCTTTTTAGAAAGCGCCCTCTTGTGTTTTAATGGCTCTTTTTGAATGATAACAGGCTTTTTACTTAGTCGTTTGTAATTTTGTATACCTTTCGAGCATGGTGGAGTAATAACTATTAGTTTATAATGTTACTGTCCAGGTTTGGTTACTAAAGTTCAGCCTTACCAAAACTGTACTGACTATAACAAAGCTACACTACACAAAGAACAAATATCAAATCATTGAGCATAATTGCTAATCATTCATAATTGGAACTGTTCTAAGTTATTAATCACCAAGCAATTAATTCATTATAATATATTTATCATTTATACCTATCAGCTGAATACCTATTGTGAAATCATTATTATATGAGAGCAAGACTATTCTAGTCATGTTGATATTTCAATTAAAATTAATTTATCTAAGTCTACAATATTATCATCTAAATGATCGTTTAACTATACATGGGATACATAAGACCAAAGACACTACAAGGGGAAGACTGGACACTTCGGGGATTTTGTGTAACACTGAATTTCGTACATGGGGAAGGGCGCCCCTAGCGTTGGGTAGGTTAACTTCTTGTTGTTTTTGCGCGTAGCCATTGAAAACACAATAGGGAACTGGCAGTGAAGTATCAAATTCCTTCTTATTTTTGCTTATTTTATCTCAAAATGTACGTACACCAAATATTAAAAGGAGTTTGTTTCTAAGTTTGTCTGTTTACAGGTGAAAATTTCCAAGAAATATTTAATAGTAGACATGCAGAATCAACATTCACGTACAAGTTTCTTTGCTTGCTGTTAAAAAAGAACAGAATGTACATCATCAGGATTGTTGCTGTTACCTGTGTCATGGTTTGAAATCAAAATAGTAACATTTATTTGAATACCTCTTTTCTCTTTATATGAAGCATTGTTGTTTACAAGAGTGTCACATCCGAAACACAAGCATTTTGTTAACTGTCATATCGGAAATGCGATGCCTCAAAAAATCCAAGTCAAGTTAAAGTCATGCAGGAAATCTGGTTCCTCTTTTCACTTTCTCCTCCAAATTCGCAGATTAAAACATAATGTTCACTTCTCATTTTCTATGCAAAAAACTACAGAAAAAAAAAGAAGATATGCAGGATTTGAAAATTGTCATCTTTGTTGACAAATTTGCTAAAATAGCAGACATATAAAACAAAAAGTGTGCCTTATGTCTGCATATATTTCAAGTTCATACTTCTAGTAATCTAAATCCTGATATCCACATGGACATGAGTTAATTTAATTAATTTTTTGTCCCTAGTTTGATTTATAACATTTTAATTCACCATGGATACATAAATATGAAATATGAAATTTTATGTGAAAATGTTATAAATCAAACTAGGGACAAAAAATTAATGAAATTAACTCCTGTCCATGTGGATATCAGGATTTAGATTACTAGAAGTATGAACTTGAAATATATGCAGACATAAGGCACACTTTTTTTAATTTTATATATCTGCTATTTTAGCAAATTTGTCAACAAAGATGACAATTTTCAAATCCTGCATATCTTTTTTTTCTGTAGTTTTTTGCATAGAAAATGAGAAGTGAACATTATGTTTTAATCTGCGAATTTGGAGAAGAAAGTGAAAAGAGGAACCAGATTTCCTGCATGACTTTAACTTGACTTGGATTTTTTGAGGCATCGCATTTCCGATATGACAGTTAACAAAATGCTTGTGTTTCGGATGTGACAACAATTCTTCATAAAAAGAGAAAAGAGGTATTCAAATAAATGTTACTATTTTGATTTCCAACCATGACACAGGTAGTTCAGCAACAATCCTGATGATGTACATGAGTTCTTTTTTAACAGCAAGCAAAGAAACTTGTACGTGAATGTTGATTCTGCATGTCTACTATTAAATATTTCTTGGAAATTTTCACCTGTAAACAGACAAACTTAGAAACAAACTCCTTTTAATATTTGGTGTACGTACATTTTGAGATGAAAAAGCAAAAATAAGAAGGAATTTGATACTTTACTACCAGTTCCTATATACAAAACCGGCGCAGTGTCCAGTCTTCCCCTTGTAGTGTCTTTGATAATACCAGTACTTAATTATTGCGTCCCGGTTTTTAATGGAAATATTACTCAAGACCAAATATTAAATTCAAAACGAATTCAAAAGAGAGTCCTCAGAATAATATTGGGAGGTGATTATTAAACATATGCCACTTTTGCTCTTTCATTGTGCAATTTAACTACATTGGAAGCAAGAAAACAACAACTTTGTGAACAGTTTATAATATCTTTAAAAAACACCCTGTTTTTAATGATTAATTACCAATTAAAAGAGAAAATAGTGCTCTTCCTTTGTTCATTGTTCATATTTTAAACAATATATAATTCAATTTTTCATTTTCTTTTCTTATGTATAATTGTGTAATTTGCTGTTTGCATATTACTCATTACTTTTTTAACTTTACAACTTTTAACATGTATTATGCACTTTACAAAATAATATAACAAATGTACAATTCAGCCTTTGGCTGCCAACTATTTAATTAATAAACTCTTTTTAAATTCAATTCAATTCAACACAAATAACTTAATTAAATTATACCAAGCAATGCAAATCATTACTAACAAAACACAATCCAACCAAATTCATGGTTTTAATGTTCGTGCCAAATAGGGGATAGTTGATTTACGATATCTTTCTGTGTTACATTTAATTGTACACAATCCCGACATGTTTCGTAATTGTCTTGTACATGTACTAGCTTTGGTTAGAGGGAGTAAGTGCCTATGTTTTAGAGATTGCCCCTTCTAGATGATGCTGGTGACGGTGGTAGTGGTGGTGATTGTAATGGTCATGGGGGGGGGGGGGGGGGGGGGCACACCTCATGTACGTATTTCTGTATTATTTCCCCCTTATGTTTTCAAATGTTTTTGTCAAATTATTAGTGGGGGGGGGGGGGGGGCAACGCGTGCCCCTTCTAGATCTCCCCGTAGCTACGTCACTGGTGTTGGTGTTGGTGGTGATGATGATGATGATGATGATGATGCTGATTATGATGATGATGATGATGATGATAATGATGGTGATGATGGTGATGATGATGACGATGATGACGATGAGATCATCATCTATTGGTTCGACATCAAACTCATGTACTTTTGCTTTTCTATGGAAATTCCCCACCCCCCCCCCCCCCAATAAAATACAGGACATTTTTAAAGTTGCTATATTTGTGTGTGCATAAAACGGTGTTTATAAATGACATAGTTAGCAAGTGAGAACAGATCCCTGAACAATGGGCCTGAAAGGCAGAATACATAATCCTCGATTGGCATATTATTAGTTTGTTGTGAAAGGAATTACGTGGGCCCATTATTTATTTATTTTATTTATTTATTTATTCCTGCATGTCTCACAGTAAACAATTTCGTACATAAAAATAAACTGTCATAACATCGACATTGAAACACACAGAGGTCGGCAATATAAGCTAGAAGCTTGAAGTGATGCCATACCTAGGATTTTACAAGTTTTACATATTCTTAAAACATAAATTACTACATACAAGAAAAAAGTAATAACAACAAATATAAAACATTATTTACAAGTAGAGAGAAAGATGATAGTTAAGTCTCTACAGTATGTTCTAGAGCAGGAAGAAATGTAGCAGGCATGATAGAAAGTTACAGTCCATACTGGAAGAGAAATACGGGAAACAGAGAGAGAAACTAAAAAAGTGGGGGAGAGTTGCCGAATTACACATACAAATATATATAAATATACTACAATACATGTTATCGTAGGAATTAACAAACCAACTGATTGAACAAAATAATCTTACACAAAAACGTTTGCAATGAGCATGCGTTTGACTGCATTTTTGAAAGAGTAAATTGTAGGCAAATTACGTGTTTCAATTAACAAAGAATTCCAAACGTCTGGACCAGTATGTCTCACTGATTTATGTGTCAGTACTACAAATGCAAGTTTGCTGCTTGTCTTGTCGAATAAGAGTGAATCGCATTGTTTTTCAAAGACATAGAAGTAAACGAGGCAGGCAAAATTCTATTATTATAACGATACATAAATAAAGAGGTTTGAAGAAAATTAATTTCACCGACTTTAAGACATTTAAATCTAACAAACAACGGATCTGTGTGCTCACGTCTTACGATAACCAACTCCGGCACGAATTCTTAAAGCCTTTTTCTGTAACAAGTGAATGTCATCTGTTTCACTCTTTGACACAGCCCACAGAATATTACAATACGAAATATAAGGCAAAATCAAGGAATTATAAATCATTAATAATATTCTGTCAGACACAAGATATCTTACTCTATATAAAATCCCAATACTCCGAGAAATTGGAGTCATTATTAGCAGTGTTGTATCCGAGTCCACCCAATCCGAGTCCGAGTCCAGACCATCCGAGTCCGAGTCCAGACCATCCGAGTCCGAGTCCGAGTCCAGGCCATCCGAGTCCGAGTCTGAGACCGAGTCCAACTCTTTTAAAAATTATTTATTGCATTTTACATTTATTCCTTTTCTTTACCAAAGGCAATTGATCTATCACTCAATTAAGTGACTAAAAGGAATCACTTCATACAGACAAACATGCAGTCAAACATTGACCGGCCTCGAGCTGGACTCGGCCCGAGTCCGAGGCCGGGGTCCTCGAGGCCGAGTCCGAGGCCGGCAGACCGGCCTCGAGTTATCCAACACTGCCCATTATTAACCTTGTTCAGGCGTTTGAATAGATGCAATAATAATACAGTTGTCCTCTGAAGTAGTCATGTAAAATTGCGTGTGCGTGTGAGTGACTTTTACATGTGAATGATATGACAGAGCAATGGGTTCATCTAGGAAACATTCATGAGTACAACTGTCCTCGATCAGAAGGTGAACGTTGGTCCTTATTAGTGTGCTTATAACAGGCTTATAATATGCTGTCAGAAAAGGTAGATTAACTTAAGGGCAATACAAACGTTTTCTCAGAACGCAATTCTAATCATGATATGCCTACTCAAGAAACTGAAGAAAAGTACAAGAATTTGAACATGATTTCTGTTGTATAAGTGGAACTGCTGATGCATATTATAAATATTAATGTTTGCCTATTATAATTTGAATCTTGTTTTAAGAAGGGACACATAAGAGGATATGCATAATACCAATCTACAAACGTGTTTACAATAGAATGATATGTATGCGAAACGAGTAGAAATCGAATTGATTTGGTTTTGGTATTTCTGTACGATTTTCTTTAGCCAAATGCTTTTTCTTTATAACCTCCCCAGGTCGAAAAAACAGTTGAAAATTAGTTGCCAACTGGTACCAGTTGATACCAGTTGTTGGTCAACTGGTTTCAATAAGGAAATTGGTACACTGGAATCAACTGGAATCAATTGGAATCTACTGGAACAACCAGTAAGAATCCAGTAAGAATCCAGTAAGAACCCAGTTAGGCTGACCAGTAAGAAACCCAGTTGAAACCATTAACAAACCAGTAGTGGGATTAACCAGTACATGAGGACCAGTTAAAGTAATTGGTTTCAACTGGTATTTCTATTGGTTTTAACTGGTCTGATGCATCTGTCCATTTATGTTTACTGGGAACCGGGAATTTTAACTTCTACCGTTTGATGCCAGTTAAAACCAGTAAAAAAAACAGTTGAATTTCCAACTGGTTTCAACTGGTTTCAACTGTGTTTTTCGACCTGGGACATGTTGATCTTGCAGTTAATCATCGTAAACTTATTCCTTTCCTGACCATGCTGACCAGAAAACAGCATCCTTGCAAATTCCCGGTGAAATTCCGAGGGGGCAAACAGACGACGGGGTGCAGAACGCGAGAGCATACGATCTGAATCCCCAAACTCGATTGAGGAAGATTAATACATTAAAGCTTGCTCTACAAACGAGTTGATTAATTTTTAACCCAACTGGTAGTAAAATAATATTTAATAATCTGACAAAAATTACTTTATGTGTATTATAGAAAGGTTTAGAAAGGTTATACAAATTGAATGCACACACATATACCTTCCATACACACCCATGTACTTCTTTATGACTCCTTTTCTCTCAGCCTCAGAGCAAAACAAACTAAAAATAAAGAAGAATCACACAATCGATACAAGTGAAGTTTTGTATCAACACATGTAAGACGTACATGTATTTATTATTATATACTCAATAAACCTCCATAACAGAAATAATAATCATCCGTCAACTTAGTTTAGTAGGACAATAACAAATTAGCAAGAAAAAGTTATACGTTCTAAACCATTACCGAATAAGTTATTGTTATTGTCAGGAAGTATATAGTAACATCTTTAAGGTGAGTGGAAATAGGTCAACAGCAAAAAAAACAAACATTATCGAAATACTAATTTCATGAATATTATGATACAGGGACAAAGAAAGATAGTAAGTGAGAGAGAGAAAAGTCATGTTTCTTATATATGGAGAGAGGATCAAATTAAATCTTTCTAATCCTTTGCAGGGTCAGGCATTCAGTTGAAATGTTTACAATATTTGTGATAAATCCAGCCATTCTATTCAATTAAATTCAATATTTGTATTGGTCCAAATTAATGGACAATTTTCCTGGGTTCACAAAATAACAATTCACAAACAATTAATCAAGACATTATAAAAAAAAAACATCTGAAACATCAACATATTTATCCTGTTCCTATTGTATTTCTTTACAATATCTTTAAAACTGTGAAATAAATATAATTCATATATAACATTTGTCGAGTAACATGGTGTGGATACATAATAATAATGTTATCATAATATTATGATAAACTCGCTGGGTAGATTTGCGATTGAAAATATCTATAGCGTAAACTTTTTGTCACATCACATTCTATGGCCCGTATTCACAAAGGAGGTTTGTACAAACCATGGTTCAAACCGTGGTTTACATCTATGGAATGCCAATTGTAAACTGATGGAGAGAGAATGTGTACCATCAACATCGTTAACAAGTAATGAATTTGCATTCTCTCTCCATCAGTTTACAATTGGCATTCCATAGAGGTAAACCATGGTTTAAACCATGGTTTGTACAAACCTCCTTTGTGAATACGGGTCTATGACTTGTAGGACACGAACAATTAATTCCCTATATGCCTAGATTTTGTCAAACCAATTAAATTCGCAACACCCATCGACGACGAATTCTTACTAACACCTACGAATCACCTTGTGATCATTGCGAGTCGGTGGCGTATTACATTTTGTAAGCCCATCATTCGCTGCCATAATATCATTCGCCACCTGTTTGAGAGCCACATTACCACTGCATGATCCTCATGTCATGCATGTGAATATCATACTTGGGATGTTCACTATAGGGCGCAGTCAGGCAATTGTGCATGCCAATTCGGGATGAAAATCTGTCATTTTATCATTTCTACACTAATCCCAATGCGAATAATAACGAGAGCCCACTTGAGTCCCCAGATTAAAGTGATCCATTAACTTAACATTTTTCCTCAAAAGCGATAATTTAAGACTTCAATCATACACCAATATCATTGTTAGATTCTTGAGAATGATCGTATATCAGATTTTCATAGAAAAGAAATAATGTTTACCTATAGTGAAAAAAGAGTGTATCGAAGTCAGATTTTCCCCACCGTTCGCGTGAAGTATCCGAATTCGAATACAATGGAGGATCAATTATCCGAATTTATATATAATGGACTACGGTCGAAAGCGTCTACAGACGCTTTAATTTTAATCTTAAATATCTCCATAATTAGGGAGACATTTGAAAAATCAGAACCCATTTCATTCTTCTGTTACCATGGTTACCATTCATTAGCCAAACAACAAGGTACGGTATACATATTAAAGAGAAGTGTGAAATGTCCAAGTGATTTTGGTTGAATTTTTGCAAAGTTAATGGATCACTTTAATAATTTGTAAAACTATACAGAATTTATGAGACGGACTGCACTAGTACTCCTCCTCCACCTCCTCCTCCACCTCCTCCTCCTGATTCAGGAACTCATCATTGAAAGCATCCGAACTCTCCTGCAGGGGAGAATGAGGGAGAAATTAAGGAAAACATGAACATAATTATGCGGTAGAGGAGATTAAAACCAAGGAGTTATTAAAGTAAATCAATGAAGCCGCGAGCTATCGAATCTGGCAGATTCTTCTTTAGGTCAGTGTGCAAAAAAGTAACTCGTTTGTTTATTTGACGAGTCAATTTTAATGACAAAGCATGCATTTCACATAACTTGAGACTTAACTCTTGCTTCAAAAGTCCTTTGAGAAATTACATGGTAAATTATGACCGAGTAATGAGCAAAAAAGCAACGTGGTATTCGCTAACTCATTGGACTGACTTTGTACACAGGTATAATTATCCAGTAGATAATTATAAATCTTAACACTTCAATAACACATTAATTTATAACGGAAGAGAAATTTGGAAAAACCGAAATCTGTTCCATGCTGCTATTGGTAATACGAATTCAATGGGGTATATGAGAGCCGCTGGAGTTTCTAGTAAATTATGAGGATTGTGACAATCACATGATAAAATATCCCTTTAATGGATTACATGGGAACATAATTAATTATGAAGACAAAATTAAGTATTTAGTTGTCGTGAGGAGGACAAAATTATTAAAACAGGAAATGACATGATAGAAGTATATATTAAAGGTTCCCCTCGGCACCTGATAATCCTGCCAATCCTGCATAAATTATGAAATTAGAGATATAAAAATGAAATAATTATGATATGATGTATCGATATCAACATATCGGGGTTTTAATTGTATATGTATGGATATGTCTATATAATAATGTGTTGCCATGGCTACGAACAAATTATGAATTATGATTGTTTTGTTTTGTTCATTCTCTTTTTTTATCGAATAGGTATTTTATCGAATAGGTATTTTGTTTGCTTCTTATGTCATATGAATTGTGTAATATATGTTTGTCGATGTTATGATTGCGAATAATGATTAATGAGAAATATGAAATATGAAAATGTGAAATTAATGTATGAATCTGTGTAGAATGTATCTTTGATACAGAATTTAAAATGATCTAGAAGCATTGTCTATATCCTCAAAATTCAATGGGAATTCTAGTAGTTTCCTCATTATATTGTTGTATTTGTATCAACAATAGAAGCATGTGACAGGTTTCGGATTTTCGAATTTCCCTTTCGTTAACAAGATACGATTGAAGTGTTCAGATGACAAACTATCCACTGGATAGTCTTAACCGTGTGCAAAGTCAGTACAACGAGTAAGTGAATATCACTTTGCACTTTTGCTCATTACTTGGCCGCATAACCATGATTACGTCCATTTAACTTGAAATTTTTCACACAATACCCAGTGGACATATTAGATAACAACAATATACATTGGATCAACCATTCATCCCTTTTTGCACATGTCAACAAAGTTACTAGATCCCTTTAAGAACGAAGCCGGTGTGCTAATATCAATGTAATAGCAATAATATATATGATCGGTCAAAAGATTAGATAATATCAAGCTTGGTATCAATGTATATATGGTTTAATATGATAAATGTGGAAATTGTAATAGAGCGTACGCTGTGAGCGAGGATATGGTGATTATTTGTTCATTGGCTCTCTCAAAATTTTGTGACGCTTTTCAAATAAAAGATTTCAATGATAATTATCTTCATACTAAAGGGACATTTGAACAAATCTAACCCTATTTTATTCTTCTCTTACCATAAGCTAAACAACACGGCAGAACAGAAACGAGGAAGCTCCAAGTATTTTTCGTGGAGTTAGACACTTTACAGGCATGCCTTTAACACATGCGAGTGTCAGGGATTTTAATGCTCTATTGCATGTGTGTGTATTGTAACTCGCAAAAATGCGAGCTTGGCAATCGAGGAGTTAAACGTGTCTCACCATTGCTGGGGCAGGTGCCTCTCTTGCTGCTACTGGGTCGTACTCCTGGCCTCCGTAGTTGGCATCAAAGAACTTCCTGAACCATTGAGCAAACAAGTTGTCTTGGAATTTACCTTTGATCAGCGTTTCTATCGGAGCGGTCTTACAGAATGAGGAAAAGACACAATCATACAATTACAACATGGTTTCTGCTTTTACTCTAACAGTGTTCATAATGGTTTATTTTACAAATACTCATAGATTACAATCAAAGAAGTTCTTGTACTGCATTTTTCTTGGAATTTAGCTTTGATTAATTGCCTCTCAATGGCCATAAATACGAATGATCTTGCAAGAATGCATTGCAAGAATTATTTTTGAAACATTATGCAGAGCTAGAAATTAACTTTTGTCATTGTGACCCAATCGGGCAAGTAAAAAAGAGATTTATCCAATTATGATGACCCTAAATAAGAATTGATCGAGTGTCCCAAACATAGAAATCGTACACAATCTGTTAAGTGTGGTTGCCCAATGGGGCAAGTAAAACATAATGATTACTACTAATGCTAATGCTACTGCTACTGCTACTACTACTACTACTACTACTACTACTACTACTACTACTACTACTACTACTACTACTACTACTACTACTACTACTACTACTACTAC
>JBAMJV010012444.1:0-64644 GCA_037951105.1 Echinarachnius parma | reverse complement strand
ATAAAACTTTGGAAAGTACAATAATACAGCGACTTTATTATTATAAAGTGAAAAATAAATGTTTTATTTCTGTCGACAAACAATCATTATTTATATACCGACATGTTCCTAGAAAGGATCGTGAATATAACAAGACGTGTCAACAAAGAAAAACACGCCATTCCGTTTGTGACACGTCACCCTAGGCCTATGTGCCTCCACAGGCATGATATAGACCTACACGATTCACCAAACACCCCATTTCGTTGATTTTGGCCTGTGTTTATGTGACCATAGACAGATAGAGGTGTTCTGGTCTAGTGGTCAGAGCTCCGCTCTTCGCACTATTCAACCCGGATTCAAATCTTGGCAGCGTCTATCGAATGGTGACGATAAAGGGCGGTCCCAGACGTAAATAATCATACTTAATTGAAAGCGTCTGCAAAAACCAGATAACCAACCAACCATGCAATATTATTTCCCTGAGACATAAACGGGAGTAGTCCTATTTAGTATTATTTCCATAGAGTTGATACATTGTATAAACATGTTCCCGTGTGAAATGGGTTAAATACATTATATTAGCAAAACAAATGACTCCAGAGGGCCCGAACCCGTGACCGATACACACATCGCAAACCCGGTGCTTGTCCGACATAGCTCCAAAGCGTCCATATACATTATATGACATGCCTGTGTCTCTTCCACAAACTTGATATTGTCTGTATACTTGATCACAGCGTTGGAATTGAGATCAACTACAAAAGGATTTATGGATTAATCGCACGAAAACCTAAATCCTACTGACACATAAAATCAAATACATCTTTGTAAAAAGAGCATTCTGAGTCGGAATTGAGGATAAATACAAGGGATTCATAAATTAATCGCTTAAAAACATAAATCCTATACCCACATAAAATGCATGTTATGCTTTTGAAAAGAGCATTCAAACGGTTGACTTATGTTCTGCCGAATTGAACATTTGTTTCAAATCGAATCTTCGAATGTTTTTGTAGACATATCATCATGAATGTACTCATTCAAAGTTCGTTCCAATTAAAATACGCGTGGAGCCGGGAGCCTTTAAATAACATAACGACTAATGTACTGTCTTTTACTTGATTAATTAAGGTACTTAAAGGAGACCACCAGGCAAAGAAAAACACATAATCATACCGTTGTGTGATATCACACAGATGCCAAACACTTTGCAACGGGTCGTGTAATTCATAAACAATGCAATTAATCACCACCACTTACGGAACCATTATGGCCTTATGGTTCCGTACGCGCCAAACGTTTGGGAGTGCTCCAATTCTATTCACGCGTACTTTTGGAGACAATAGATTCACGGACGATGCTTTCGTCCTTTACAAAAGGTAGTCTTCGTATGCACCCATAACACATGTTGTGGTATTGTATTGCATTTTCCAATTAAATATTTTTCTGGAAACACTACTTTTCAGAACTTGTTTGTGGAATGGACTTCTAACAGTGTTACATTTCATTTATTAGAATATAGTTTGGGTGGTGTATACCCTTTAAGCATAGTGAATTATTCCTGCCCACCCCCCCCCCCCCCCCCCCCCCCCCCCCCCCCCCCCCAAACCAAAAGGGAGATAAGAAATGAAATGTCATAATGTCTGATTATCTATTTCTCTGTCTCACTCAGTCACGTTCACGTCTCGTCTATTGTCGCGTGATGGCCACGCTTGAAGGTTGTGGTCTAGCTAGGGGCACGAGGGGGGGGGGGGGGGGGCAAAAGTGCCCCTTCAAGGGAAGCTTGCCCCTCTGTTGTCCTATACACAATATAAAGATAGAAAATAAAGAAATACATAGCACCATATTTTGGGGCTTGCGCTACCTCACCTGGTGGGAAATACTTTTATTGTTTAATTATTATTATTATTATTATTATTATTATTAGTATTAGTATTAGTATTAGTATTAGTATTAGTATTAGTATTAGTATTAGTATTAGTATTAGTATTAGTATTAGTATTAGTATTAGTATAGTATTAGTATTATTATTATTATCATTATTATTATTATCATTATCATTTTTATTATAAATATTGCGTGGTCGATGACATTTGCTCAGGTGTTAATTGCTCCACGAGCAATCGTTCATAATCTTGTAAACATAATTATCTAACTATAATCAAACCCTTTCACAAACCATTAATCCTATACCTAAACATTACCCAATTGTCATGATGTTTAATAACATGATAATGTCATGAATGTCGCGATAAACCGTCGGAGCAAATACCGTAGGAGCAAATGTCGCGACTCCATAATTGCTTGAGTCTATTTGCCTACCCCACCCCCCCCCCCCCCCCCCCCCCCCCCCCCCCCCCCCCCCCCCAAACACCCACCACCCCGCTCTGTGTTAAGACTGGTTAGGCCATTCTATTTTTTTTAATTTATATATTCCGGTCTTTTTAGAAATCCTCTGAGGTGTACAAGTGTCGTGTGCCCTTTGTTCAATCTGCACAAACAACTTGTCGTGTTTTTTCTCCAATTCATATTTTTCTTCTCTTATTCACTATTTCATTTTTTTTCTTTCTTCTTATTTAGTCCTCTCCCATTTAAACAACATAAAACGTTTCACGCGCGCAAGTTCAAGAAAAACAAGATCTGAAAAGAAACTAAGAGAATAATGGGAAGGAAAAATACGCGACAAAAAGTTGAGATCCGAGGCGTAAAGTTTAGATCAACCGTAGTCGTCTATCGTCTCCATGGTCTATGGTATTCATTATTATTTTTTCGGAGGGTGAAGGCTAAACGAGATTGATATTTGTATTCTTCTCACTCGGACAACTATTTTTCTGTCCTAGGATCATTGGTACGAAAATACTACGAATGAAGAATGCCACATAATAGTATGGTCAACATTGTCTGCCCTCAGATGATTAATATGTAATTCGTCATTTCCTGTTAATTGTCAACGAAATTGACATTATTAAAGTTATCAACGTCATCCTCCTAAGCAGTGCATACTTATCATGCTTATCGGCATTATCATGTTTATCATCATCGTAGTCGTCATAGAAAATTACCCCATAATAATCGTCATCACAATCACTATTAATACATCTTCATCATCATCGCCAATATCATTATCGGCGCCATAATGATACAAATTATCGTCATCATGCTCCTCGTCGTCAAAATTATATAATTATTTACATCGCCATCACCATTAATATGATCACCACTATGGAAATCACTATAAGTACATCGTCATCATTATCATCATAATCATCATCATCGTTATCGTCATCGTCATCATCATCACCATCATCACCATTATCATCATCATCAGCAGCAGCAGCAGCAGCATTAGCATCGCCAGCATCATCATCACATCATCATCATCATCATCATTATTATTATCATCATCATCATCATCGTCATCGTCATCATCGTCATCACCCATTCAAGTAACTTTGTAACCAACACAGATTTGCGACAGTTAACAGTTTAATTTGTCTTGATGTGGTTAGAGAACATATTAATGCTTTCCCGGCGCTCTGCTTCAGTCTTATATTCATGAGACATGCTAGTTTAGTGTCGTGCTAATTCTAGTTTTGAATGATATAAGTATGCAACAAGTATTGTTATCTTATCTTATCAAGCCAAGTAACAGACTAGTGTTTAGTGAGGTTAGCCGCTGTTAACTATTACGTTCTCTCTAGTTGGCTATTAAAGCGATCTAGTAACTTTGTTGAAATATGATGATAATATGTCCATAGGGTATTGTGTGAAAATTTCAAGTTAAATGGACGTTATATGGCCGAGAAATGAGCAAACATGCAAAGTGATATTTACTAACTCATTGCACTGACTTTGTACACGGTTACAACTATCCAGTGGAGAGTTTAACATCTGAACACTTCGAAAGGAAAATTCGAAAGACCAAAACCTGCCCCATGCTTCTATTGTTAATAATTGGATTTTGAGGATTTCGACAATGTTACTAGATCCATGCTGCCACGTCATAAGAATAAACAGACTAAGCATGAAAGGAAAGCGCTAACTAAAAATAAATTAGTCCGTCAATAGGTATGTAACCTCTAAAGAAAAATGGTTCGTAAATTATCTCTGCCATAATGGACGGAGACACTAATCTTCCGATCAAAAGGCAAAAGCATATTGATAAATATGAACAGTCTGTCTTTCGTTTGTGTTCGGGCAGACACCCGGATGACTTGTTTCTTAAAGGAGAAGTTTCTCCACCTACAATTTACTTTTGATTATGTTCTCTACACATTAAAACATAATTGCCTGTGTCTCTTCCACAAACTTGATATTGTCTGTATACTTTATTACAGCGTTGGAATTGAGATCAACTACAAAAGGATTTATGGATTAATCGCATGAAAACCTAAATCCTATTGACACATAACATCAAATACATCTTTGTAAAAAGAGCATTCTAATGGCTGACTTATATATTCTTTATTTGATATTATATTCCACATGCTAAGAATCTTGCTCTACGATTGGTCAAAAGATAATCACGTGATGAAACATAGTTTCGCCCATCATCGATGGGAGAAGAAAAGATCGTTACACTGTGTACTATCTTGGGTGAAAGTGCGTTGCACTGTGTAATATCTCAATTGTTCGTACAAGTATGCGTGTGCGCGTTAGTGCTGTTACGACTATCCAGTGGAGAGTTTAACATCTGAACACTTCGAAAGGAAAATTCGAAAGACCAAAACCTGCCCCATGCTTCTATTGTTAATAATTGGATTTTGAGGATTTCGACAATGTTACTAGATCCATGCTGCCACGTCATAAGAATAAACAGACTAAGCATGAAAGGAAAGCGCTAACTAAAAATAAATTAGTCCGTCAATAGGTATGTAACCTCTAAAGAAAAATGGTTCGTAAATTATCTCTGCCATAATGGACGGAGACACTAATCTTCCGATCAAAAGGCAAAAGCATATTGATAAATATGAACAGTCTGTCTTTCGTTTGTGTTCGGGCAGACACCCGGATGACTTGTTTCTTAAAGGAGAAGTTTCTCCACCTACAATATACTTTTGATTATGTTCTCTACACATTAAAACATAATTGCCTGTGTCTCTTCCACAAACTTGATATTGTCTGTATACTTTATTACAGCGTTGGAATTGAGATCAACTACAAAAGGATTTATGGATTAATCGCATGAAAACCTAAATCCTATTGACACATAACATCAAATACATCTTTGTAAAAAGAGCATTCTAATGGCTGACTTATATATTCTTTATTTGATATTATATTCCACATGCTAAGAATCTTGCTCTACGATTGGTCAAAAGATAATCACGTGATGAAACATAGTTTCGCCCATCATCGATGGGAGAAGAAAAGTTCGTTACACTGTGTACTATCTTGGGTGAAAGTGCGTTGCACTGTGTACTATCTCAATTGTTCGTACAAGTATGCGTGTGCGCGTTAGTGCGCAGAAAGGTAGCGCGCTGGTGCACAACGATTACATGCGGCTACGCTTAATAGACAATGGTATAAGCGTCTTTGAATTTTAATCATAAATCTTGTTCATGTGCAGGATTGACGAAATTAAAATAAAAGACTCGATCAATTGCTCAATATTCCAAACATTTTAGCCCTTTGTGTAATAGTTATAGGTCGTTTGTGATCAAAATAATTGATGTGGAATATAAAGTAAATAACCACCTTTTGGTTTCAGGCGATGGCAAACTATCACTTCCTCGGCGATCTGAATGTATACGCTATCTTTCCTCAGCTTCGCTTCGGAAAGATAGCTACATCCAGATCGCCTCGGAAGTGATAGTTTGTCCCATCACCTTCACCAACGGTAATACTATCTGTACTCTCTATCACTGAGTCGGAATTGAGGATAAATACAAAGGATTCATAAATTAATCGCTTAAAAACATAAATCCTATACCCACATGAAATGCATGTCATGTTTTTGAAAAGAGCATTCAAACCACGGTTGACTTATATTTCTGCCTAATTGAACATTTGTTTTCCAAATCGAATCTTCGAATGTTTTTCTAGACATATCATCATGAATGTACTCATTCAAAGTTCGTTCCAATTAAAATACGCGTGGAGCCAGGAGCCTTTAAATAAACATAACGACTAATGTACTCTCTGTTACTTCATTACTCATGGTACTTAAAGGAGACCACCAGAAAAACACATAATTATACCGTTGTGTGATATCACACAGATGCTCAACACTTTGCAACGGGTTGTGTAATTCATAAAACAATGCAATTAATCACCACCACTTACGGAACCATTATGGCCTTAAGTTATGGTTCCGTACGCGCCAAACGTTTGGGAGTGCGCCAATTCTATTCACGCGTACTTTTGGAGACAATAGATTCACGGACGATGCTTTCGTCCTTTACAAAAGGTAGTCTTCCTACGCACCCATAAACACATGTTGTGGTATGGTATTGCATTTTCCAATTAAATATTTTTCTGGAAACATACTTTTCAGAACTTGTTTGTGGAATGGAGAGTTTAACATCTGAACACTTCGATCGTAAATATCACCACTTACGGAACCATTATGGCCTTAAGTTATGGTTCCGTACGCGCCAGACGTTTGGGAGTGCGCCAATTCTATTCACGCGTACTTTTGGAGACAATATATTCACGGACGATGCTTTCGTCCTTTACAAAAGGTAGTCTTCCTACGCACCCATAAACACATGTTGTGGTATGGTATTGCATTTTCCAATTAAATATTTTTCTGACAATGTTACTAGATCCATGCTGCCACGTCATAAGAATAAACAGTCTAAGCATGAAAGGAAAGCGCTAACTAAAAATAAACTAGTCCTTCAATAGGTACCTATGTAACCTCTAACGAAAAATGGTTCGTAAATTATCTCTGCCATAATGGAAGGAGACACGAATCTTCCGATCAAAAGGCAAAAGCATATTGATAAATATGAACAGTCAAGAATCACTGCATCTAACATCATTCAACGTCAGTCTTTCGTTTGTGTTCGGGCAGACACCCGGATGACTTGTTTCTTAAAGGAGAAGTTTCCCCACCTACAATTTACTTTTGATTATGTTCTCTACACATTAAAACATAATTTCATGCAAATATGTCCAACGTTGGCCCTCTGAGCAAAGGAGGGGCATCATTCAAAGTCAATCGCTGTATGGGCTAACCCAATTCATCGCGTACGGCATAGAGGCTGCCATTATATGTTTTGAAATCTGGATTTTTAATTGTTCGCGCTAAAATGTTACGTCGTACCCGAACTAATAGACCGGCAGCTCAGAGGTCTTTTGGTGCATCGAAAAGCGTACTGATTGTTGAACATATGAATATTTAGAGGAGAATGTAACAAAACCAACAATATGAGTCTCCTGGGCTGTACCCGGTGGTAAAGAGGTCCTTTGCGCCTCCAAAGTTTGGCCCCTGGGGTTTGTGCGATGCTTCTATTTTGTGGCGAAGTACCGTGTCTAAGTTTGGTACCTGCGGGGTAAGCGAGATAATTACAAAAGGATCAGTGGTCCGTATCAGGCCTTCTTCTGAAATTTTTACCTTGGCCGTTTTAAAAGACGAAATACACGTCGATGAATTGGGGATTATACCAAAAACCTCTTGCAACTTAACAAATATGTCTTACAGATTACAGAATACATATTGGATACAAATATCATCCGTTAAATTACCCTGCAGATGCCTCTGAATATTGAAAATCGACTCGCAAAAGTTATGTTTTAAAAAACGGAGCTTCCACATTTCCCTACGTCATGTACGTAGAGTGAATAAAATCGCTGCACAAAGTCAGACAAAGGGCAATTATGTGTGTATTGGGATCCAAGCTGCATGTAGAGGGCAATACTGTATACACAGGGGCAGGGGCCCGATTACGGACCAGTGACATTTACCATGGTAATTAGCATAATTGGCTCTAACTCATCCATGTCAATATGCTAGAATTACATTCAAATCAACACAATGTAGCATAGTACACATGCCGCCCTTACACATTCAACCGTAAAGCAGATCTAGAGATCAGTGGAACTAGGCTGGTCCTGGGTCATGATCGTGCTCTCGGCCACAGTTCACAGTAACGTTGTGCGCATGTGCAATACTACGGTCAAGTGAAAAGGACGTGTAGGCCTATTCATCGAATTGAAAGGACTTGTTATTCTTGTTAGTTGTTACATCGATTAGAAATTCCTTGATGCAATGGTTGTAAAATTGTTCTCATGAAAGAGAACAAAAGAAATCCTATGACAACCGTCTGCCACTCTAAACATGACTGCACAGAGTAAAGGCTCTATTGATATATTTCTATATTGTCACCACATTTGTCCCCCCCCCCCCCCCCCCCCCCCCTCCGTCGCTATGCCATGCGCTCATATATTGGTTCCTCTGCATTCGGCTATTTACTTTTAGTTTTCATCCCTGTATATTTATACACGGGTGTTGTTGTGAAATTCATTTGAAAGTGGAAGCCATGTCTGATCTGGTTTTGGTGATGGTGTTCATTCGAATGTATTTATATGGCCTTTGGCATATTCAAACGTGCTATCAATATGTATTCAGTAATCTGTAAGACATATTTGTTAAGTTGCAAGAGGTTTTTGGTATAATCCCCAATTCATCGACGTGTATTTCGTCTTTTAAAACGGCCAAGGTAAAATTGTCAGAAGAAGGCCTGATACGGACCACTGATCCTTTTGTAATTGTCTCGCTTACCCCGCAGGTACCAATCTTAGACACGGTACTTCGCCACAAAATAGAAGCATCGCACAAACCCCAGGGGCCAAACTTTGGAGGCGCAAAGGACTTCTTTTCCACCAGGTACAGCCCGGGAGACTCATATTGTTGGTTTTGTTACATTCTCCTCTAAATATTCATATGTTAAACAATCAGTACGCTTTTCGATGCACAAAAGACCTCTGAGCTGCCGGTCTATAACAAGCTCGGGCTTTTTTTGTTAGCTCTCGCAGCTCGCAGGGATTGTGCACAAACACAAACGAGTAGTTCGTGTTTGACGTTACATTTTTGAGCGAACAATTCTAAATCCGAGCTACATAAACATCAATGGCAGCCTCCATGCTGTATACAATGAATGGGATTAGCCAGTTCAGCGAGGGACTTTGAATGTTGCTCCGTCCTTGCCCAAAGGGTCAATGTTGGTCGTATTTACATGAAATTCGATTTTTAATGTATAGGGAACTTAATCAAAAGTAAATATATGGTGGGGAAACTGTCCTTTTAAAGATTGACATGCGTGGGGTGCGACACCGCGGGTCGCCATTTTTAATAGGCTAATTGGCGGGCGTGCACTACATTACACACTGCCAGTGTGCGTTACGCGCCGTACGCAATGCGCTCGCAAGATGGCACCGCGCATGTGATAAACGAATTCGTACCACCTTTAATGTAATTTCTTTCTACTTTTGTTTCCTTCTAGTTTTTCGTGTTGAACCCTGGGATCTGTTGGGTGTGTCATGCATGACGGTAACAAAAATTGAGTAGTTCATGACGTAGAATGATGTGATAGAGGTGAAAGGTCAAACTCGCAATTACCCTACTCCGATATGGAACAGTATAAGGCCCTCCCCCCAAAACCCAAGCCGTGAATTATGTTATTTGAAGTTGAAGTTTCATGCCTAACATTACTTGTTTAACTCATCTCTTTTTTGATTGATTTAAAACCCGATCTCGTATCGCACGACGTTTTTTTCTCGTTTACTTAATACCTGCGGCTCTCGCGTTCTGCTTTTCTTGAATTTTCTTCTTATTTGTTCGATGTGAACAGTAAAGTAATTCAAGTTTACGTCAAAATAGACAGAGTTAAAGTGATGAAGGAGAGAGGAAGAGAGAAAGGGAGAGAGGATAATGGAGGAGAAATTGAAAGACAGATAAGGAAGGGGAGAAGGGTGTGTTTGGGGTTATGGGGTGAAATAGCCCTACCTTCTTCGAAAACGTTTTCAATCATCGCTGCCCTATACCCAACCTCCTCCGTTGGGAAGACAATATAAACGAATAATTATATAACAAAGTGCCATTTGGACTTTGCCTGCACGTACAATTTGGAAACTGATCACCTTCCAAAAATTATATAAATAAATACATGAATAAATGGATAAATGAAGAAATAGATAAATAAAAATACATAGAAAACAACGAAATTCAATAAGATACTCCGTGGAAAAAAGTTGTTAAGGTGATATTTCGTTGTTTTCTATACATTTCGACTCCGAGCAGAACTTTTACTTACAAATATATATATATATATAAATTAATAAACAAATTAATCAATAAGTACATACATAATAAATCAATAAATATATACAAACAATAAATACAAAAATAAATATCTGAATAGATAAATTATTAAATAAATAGATAAATTATTAGATAAATAGATAAATTATTAAATAAATAAATAAATACATAATTAAATAAATAAATGAATTCATAAATAAATACAAGTTAGATACTCAGATAATCTTTAATATATTAAATCAAATCAAAATTAAACAAATTGAAATTATGAACATTGTTTATCATATTTGCTGAAATGTTCATTGTCCAGAGAAAAATTAATAGAAAATCCTTTCATAAACATACTACAGATCTAAGCCGCCCAGTACAACCCCCCCCCCCCCCCCCCCCATGCCAACTTCAAGGTTGACGCTGGCTACGCCATTTAGCGTGATCGAGGGAGCCACAATAGGGGGAGAAAAAAGAACCCTGGCGAAAGAAGGGACGGCATCACAATGACATTGCAAATAATGGCAGAGCCGGGTAGCTTTGTCCGCCCTGACTTACCATAACACCCCTGGCCATCATTACCCCTCCAATGCAATGCAGAAAGAGACGGGTTTCTTTTGTGTGTGTGTGTGTGTTTGTCGTTTTATCAAGTTTTTTCTTTCTTTTTTTCTTGTCCTTTTCAGCATATATTTCCCCCCCTTTTGTGTCATTTCGGCATTTACTTTTTTTACATCTCTTTTTGTGCCTTTTTATAAAAATATCTCCCCCTCTCTCTCTCTCGCTTTCCCATTACTTCGTTTAATTATATCTACGCTCAATTTGTGTCGTGTAAAAATAGTCGCGTGCGCTGATCACTCATTTATGTCATGTTGGATTCGGGCGATCGCTTTGAAAAGTTTTGTTTGGAAATAATCACAATCTCATTCTACACACAGCGATGAATTCTGGCCGAACGATAACGAACTAAATCCACACAACATCAAGTGTATTAATCCGCTCACTGATGCAGCGTGATTATTTGATATAAATCAATATAATCCGGCTTCTGCAAACGAACATGACCGTACAATTCTAATCAAAATAAAGATTTCTATAACCAGAAGAAATTGGAATCTAAAAACTGTGCGGCCAGTTAGTTGTTGCATATTATAAGAATAAAGTAACGTCAAAATTGTCAACACACAT
Source organism: Echinarachnius parma (assembly GCA_037951105.1). NCBI lineage: Eukaryota > Metazoa > Echinodermata > Echinoidea > Clypeasteroida > Echinarachniidae > Echinarachnius > Echinarachnius parma. The sequence goes on along the minus strand of JBAMJV010012444.1, from coordinate 53,222 downwards.
TAGGCATCTAAAGGGGGATTATATTATTTACCTTTATTGGTGCTCATGATGTAGCGCTTAATCGTAGATACGATTGTTCAAATTTCTATTTAGTCGTTACCCTTTTGATATAGTGATACTATTTGTTTTGATCAAGATATACATGTACAAACAATTCATTGACCCTCGTTGGTCAGGTAGTCATGGGCCCCGTTGCAGAAAGAGATACAATCGATTGTAAGTTACAATAATATGTAAGTCAGACAATTTGAAGGTTCAACCAATCAGATTTGCGCATCTAGAACACGTGATCCGACTTACAATTAATTGTAACTTACAATCGATTGTATCTCTTTCTGCAACGGGACCACATTGGTTTAACTAAGGCGATTACAATTTCATACACAATAATAATAATAGGTCATACTTATACAGCGCCTAATCTTATACGCAGAGAGCACGCAGTTATGGATAAATTGTCTTGCTGTAGGACAAACGGGGACAAGAAATTATTTCAAAATACCACGGGCGTAGACATGTCATTGATACCCATTCAACTGGGGGGGGGGGGGGGGATGATCTATTCATTCACCCCCCCCCCCCCCCCCTGATGAATAGGTATTACGTAAGTCGCTACGCCCGTGCAAAATACCCACTACCAGTCATGGGCCCCGTTGCAGAAAGAGATGCAATCGATTGCAAAGTTGCAATTAATTGCAATTCAGAAAATTTGCGCATTTGAACCAATCAGATGTGCGCCTTTAGTCACATGATCGGACTTACAATTAATTGCAACTTTACAATCGATTGCACCTCTTTCTGCAACAAGGCCCAGATATTCCGTCAGAATATTGTTTAAATTGATTATGATCGATATTAATATGGTTTTATGATGGCATGTATCATGTTTAAGTTATGAAATGCTTTCACACAAAGTAAAAATCAATAGCAGAATATTCATATATCAATATTTTGACAGGGAATTTCAAGTATAACAAAACCCATTAACAAGTTCAACGACACACACACTGTACATGGTCAATAATTAGTTTTCTGTAGTTTATTGTATTCATTTTCCATTTATATTAAACTCATTTATATGATGATTGAAGTTTATATTAGTGATTTGCTATCGTAAAATATAACGACAATAATCGTTATCATATTATATCACAGTTACATATAATCTTACTTATCATTATCAAAACTAGCGATGATGAAAATCAAGATCATTCTAAGCATTTCTGCCAGTGTTTGCAATTTTGCGTATTTCTTATTTTTTTTAAAAATTCATATTTGATTTTGCTTGTAATTTTCCCAATCTTTCTCAATCGTTTGTACATATTATGATCTTGTTGATTCAATAAAACATATCCAAAAAAAGAAAAGATCTAAGCATTTTTCTAAATGAATATTTCAGACGATATAGGAGGACATTATTATACTTTTCCATCATCTTGCTACAATTTCCAATAATAATAATTTCAAAATATTCTTATCGATAAAATAAATCAGTTCACAATGCATTTAGTCAATTGCAGGCCACGCGCATAAAATGGTTTGCTGCCCCCGCAAAAGCTATAAAATCTCGACCCCATAGATCCAGATTGTTCCTGGTTATAATATTACCCACTTGACAGCTTTCGTTAGATCATTATCATTGATTATCGCAAAAAGAAAGAAAACTTTAATACAATTTGTATTCAATGCTTCAAATAATCTTTAACGCAGTATATTTTAGTTTCATTTTGCCGCACTATAGAACGATGTGGTATATATTTAAGTTTGCAACAATAAAAATTCCTATTGTATACTTGTCTTTTGACGAAATGAATTCCATTTTGATAAGTCAAGTTATAGTTTGGTTTGTGGTTATTTTTTTTAGCAATAAATCGGTCGGGAACTTGTTTGACTTACAGTAAATTATTGCAACAATACAATTTCTGTTATTTTCTTTTATCAGAAATTGATTCATCTTAAATAAGTCAACTTTGCTCAAAGTGTCGGCTGCCTTTTAGCTATACACACGTCTTAGAATGGTTTATTATAAATCACTGCAACGATAAAAACAGAAATTGTACATATTATTTATTTCATCAAATTGATTTCCTCTTTCATATGTCATAGTATAGTTACAGAAAATAATTTTATTTCAATCAATGCAACACTCAAATGTCAATTGTATTTTCTGTCATCAAATAATTTTTTGTTCTGTTTGTACAGGCAAATGTTAAATTATACGGTATTGGTCTAAAATCTGTTTGATGTAAAGATCGTCAATTAATTGTATTAAATGCTATATCAATTAATATGTACAACTGTGATGTGCTGTTTATGGCGGTGGTGGTTTTGATGGCGGCGGTGGTGGTGGTTGTGGTGGTGGTGGTGGTGGTGATGGTGGTACTGGTGCTGTTTATGGTGGAAGTGGTGGAGATAGCGGTTGTGGTGGTGGTGGTGGTGGTGGTGGCGGGGTGGTGGTGGTGGTGGTGGTGGTAATTGATGGTGGTAATGGTGGTGGTGGTGGTGGTGGTGGTGGCGGCGGTGATGATGGTATTTGTGGTGATAGTGGCGGTGGTGATGGTTGTGGTAGTTGTGGTGTTGGTGTTGGTAGTGGCAGTGGTGGTGGTGGTGGTGATGGTAGTTCCGTTGATGGCTGTGGTGGTGCTGTTGATGGTTGTGGTGGTGGTGATGGTTGTGATAGTGGCGGTACGTGTTGGTAGTGGCATTGGTGACAGTGGTGGTTGTGATGATGGTGGTTCGGGTGCTGTATATAGCGGTGGTGGTGGTGATGGTGGCAGTGGTGGTGATTATGGTGTTGGTAGTGGTGGTGGTGGTGTGGTGGTGGTGGTGATGAAGGGGTAGTGGTGGTGGTAATGGTGGTAGTGGAGGTTAATGTAGTCATACTGGTGATGGTGGTGGTGATGGTGGTATTGCCGTTGATGGCTGTGGTGGTGATGTTGATGTTGTAGTGGTGGTGATGGTGGTTGTGGTGGTGGTTTTGGTAGTGGTGGTGGTGCTGTGGTGGTGGTGGTGATGAAGGGGTGGTGGTGGTGGTAATGGTGGTAGTGGAGGTTAATGTAGTCATACTGGTGATGGTGGTGGTGGTGGTGGTATTGCCGTTGATGACTGTGGCGGTGATGTTGATGTTGTAGTGGTGATGATGGTGGTGGTGGTGTTGGTGCCGTTGATGTTGATGTTCGTGGTGGTGCTGTTGCCGGTTGTGGTGGTGCTGTTGATGGTTGTAATGGTGGTGGTGGTGGTGATGGAGGTGCCTTGAAGTGATGATGGTCGTTCCTTGTGGTGTTATTGTTGTTGTTATTTTTCGTTTTAGTAGAAGTTGCGCTTCTGTTTGGCAGTGACGTCACCACAGTTTTCTACCTCATTACAAACATAAATGGCCGCTTAAATAATACGACTACATAAACACAAAGGTTTACTTTATCTTGAGCCACATGCACATTTATATTCTCGCAGTATATGTTATAAACATGATAAATTGGGTAATGGGAGATAACCATAGATATCATTATGACCCGAATCTCATCAGTGGCACAATTTGAGTCCGGGCTAACTAAAATATATGCATTACCAGAGACCGATTAATCAGTTTCACACCTAGGGAATTTCACTAGCCCATTTCTGGTTGTCATATGCCACATTATACTGTAATTGTTTCTTTTCGTTATCCAATCAATCAGCAGACCTTCTAGGTCTGCTAAGATACCAAGAAACATGGTCTCTTGACATTACATTCATGTTTAACCGGTCACCAGTAATACAATGTCCTGGGCCCCGTTGCAGAAAGAGATACAATCGATTGTAAGTTACAATAATAGATTGTAAGCCAGAAAATTTACGCGTTTCAACCAATCAGATTTGCGCATCTAGAACACGTGATCTGACTTATAATTAATTGCAACTTACAATCGATTGAATATCTCTTTCTGCAACGGGGCCCAGGATAATCCCGGACACAATATTACTGGTGATCGATTATACTATGACTGGAATGTCAAGGGACACCTTGGGTGGGTTCTTTCGCAGAGACTTTGCAGTGATAATGTAGAGAAAAGGATAGTCACATTTTTACAGGGGGGTGTTTCACTAACACTAACATCAAATTTAGCATCACTTTGATGTGATAGTCGTCATATTGAATCGATCCTGAAAACCGATTTTAGTGTTTATTGAAACACCCCCAGGTGCGTGATGGCTTAAATATTTACTGGTTATTTCTGACTTTTTAGTCTGGACAAAAGTTGTTGCACTGATGATAATATGGGCCTTTGTTTCTAAAAATCGTTAGTGGTGTTTTATTTTTTACTATTTTATAGTAAAACTACATCCGGGTACCCCGACCTTAAAGCGCCTACTAGATCGAGCGGGCCCACCGTGTTGTAGCCTGCAGTTCACTGCACCATTAGTTTGTTTTGTTGTTGGTCCTTTCAGCCACTCCAATGAATAACAGTCGCCGGACCTCTGCGTGCCTCTCGTCTGTAACCCAATTAAAGAGACACTCCAGTTTTCGTACTTCAATTTCTGAGATGTTGGCCCCGTTGCAGAAAGAGATGCAATCGACTTTAACGTTACAGTTACTTGCAAGTCAGATCATGTGACTGAATGCGCAAATCTGATTGGTTCAACATAATGTGCATATTTTCTAACTTGCAATTAATTGAAACTATACAATCGATTGCAAATCTTTCTATCGTTTGTTTCTTAGTTGTTATTTCTTTTTGTTAATGTTGTTCTGTTACTCGGTTATTTATTTGTTGTTTTAGCTTTAAAATGAATGCGGTTTGTCTCTAGTTATTGTCAGCACATTTGTAAAGCAAATGTCAAAATATGTAAAAGTTTATGGTTTAGGTAAGCCAGCATCAAAAATTTCTAAATTTGAGCGTGGTAAATATTTTCCACCCATGTGTGTGCATATTGATGTTTCTATTGTGTCAGAAATTCTTACTGATTGCGATATAAATTTTGCTTTAAAAGAATGTTTACTTGTTTGTAACGAAATCAATGTGTTCTTTATCATGTTTATGGCGCAAGATAGTGCTCACTCGATCGAGGTCATCTAAGTGTCAAATACATGTATACTCCTTCTTCAGAAACTCCAAGATAGCTTTAATTTGTTTTCTTGAAGTTCCTTTGAGCTACGCCAGCAAAGCACGCGCTAACCCGTCTCACCTTTCCAAAACACGAGCATTTATCGCATGAAAGCAAATCCCTCTAGCCACCAGCTATTAGAGTTATCCTGTTACACCAGCTTTTGTGGGAGACTAGCCGCTTAACCCTTTCCCTGCTGACGGTGCAGCGTCCAAATGCTGTAGGAATAGAAATCTCCGATTATCAGCGCGCGATTTGTTAACCCCAATCTTCCTATAACCTGTTGGATGGCGTACAATAGCGCACTCAATACTCAAGCGCACCTCGTTTAGAACTAAAAAAAAAAAAAAATCACAGAAAAACCCTAGAAAGAATACTACAGAAAACTGTTTACGTGAATCAAATTGGAACTAAAATGACGAAAGAAACAGATTGAAGTGCTGGAGATTTCAAGACCTATTTTCAGTGGCGGGGTGTGGACTTCGTGATTAGAGGGGCAAGCCACCTATACAATGGGCATTTGGGAGGCGCACTCGATGTATCTTTCTTATTTTTCAAAATGTTATATCCCATTTGTTTAGCTATGCACTTAGTTTATATCCAGCTTACTGCGTGAGGCAGTAATTAACGAATCTAAATTATTGTTCAAGTTATTTTTTTTTTAATGTGTGTACTTTTGATCTACAACCCGGGTAATACATCACGTTATATTTTATCATAACGCGGCGATAAAAGTTGAAGTAAATATGATTATCGTTCGATTGTATAATAGCCTTACAATATTGCTTTGGCATGTTTTGCCTGTACATATTGTGTATGGATATTGGCATACCTTATACCTCTCGTGTTTTATTGAGAGAATACATAATAATTATACAAAGAACCAAAATGTACACATTCGTTATGATTATATTTAGCTTGATCTCCATGGAACCAAACAAAACAACGAATTTATAATAATGTAGAATGTTCACATTGACCATGGTGTGTATGCAGAAGATCCGATTGTCGCCTCAGGCATTAAACATGTTAAACGGACTTATTAACATTGTCCAAATCCCAAAACTTACTTGGAACTCTAGTAGTTCTCTCATACCTTATCATATTTATATTAACAATAAAAGCACGGAACAGGTTTCGGTTTTTCAAATTTGTATTTCGTTCAAAAGATATTTACGGTTGAAGTGTTCAGATATGAATTTGTCCACTGGATAATTGCCGTGTACAAAATAAGTACACTGAGTTAGTGAATATCACTTTGCATTTTTGCTCATATCTCAGCCAAAAACATCCAATTAACGTGAAATTTTCACACATTACTTTGTGGACATATTGATATCACTCCATACACATTGTATTCATCACTCATCACTTTTTGCACTTGCCAACAAAGTTACTAGATCCCGTTGCACTTATGATTGCATCATCGAATGATCAAGCAAGCAATATACAGGTACAACACAGTATGGTAGAATAAATGCAAATATTGGAGTGATGAAATACCACAAATGCTTAGTTCTCTTTCGTGACATACTTGAACGGCAAATGAACTCCAACTCATCCTGCCCGGGGTGAGCATCTTTCATTGTCATTATCATCATCATCATCATCAGCATGTTCCACATTTGACTCGTGAGTTGGGGAATCCTTCGAATGACGCAAAATATGCAGACAAATTTGACGCTCGGGATTAAAGTAACATTTTCCAAATCCTCAAAATCCAATTGGAATTCTAGCAGGTCCCTCATACCTTGTTGTATTCGTATTAACAATACAATCATGGGACAGGTTTCGGTTTTTCAAATTTCCCTTTTGTTAAAAAGATATATACAATTGAAGTGTTCAGATGTTGAATAATCCACTGTATCGTCAAAACCGTGTACAAAGTGAGTGCTATGAGTTAGTGAATATTACTTTGCTTTTTTGCTCATTACTCGGCCATATAACGTCCATTTAACTTGAAATTGTCACACAACACCCAGTGCCAGTGGACATATCAAATAACAACACTATACATTGTATCAACCACTCATCACTTTTTGCACTTGTCTACAAAGTTACTAGATCCCTTTAAAGGTGGTTCGGATTCGTGTATTTAGATGTCATCTTGCGAACGCCCTGCACACGGTTCGCTCTACACACGGGATCAGTGTAATACAGTGCGCACAATTATAGCCAGGGGGGTGTTTCACAAAGATCCTAAGTTGAACTTAATTCTAAGTTGGACTGAACGATTATGGTAAGCCATTTGTAGCCTTAGAATAAAATATACTCAAAAGCAAAAATTCAAACATTTTATAGACTTTTTATAAATATTACATTATAGAACATGAAAACTCCTTGATAATAGAAAATAATTAATGATTTGAATCAGCATGTTATGCCTTTGAAAAGGGACTGTTACAATACAAATCAAAACAACTACCGGCTTTCCATATTTGTCCAACTTAGTCCAATTAACTTAGAGTTAAGTTCATTTTTGTGAGACACCCCCCTGGTATTATAGTTCAAAATGGCGATTCGCGGAGAGGCATCCACACGCTGGACAATCTTTAATCCGACAGTTAGTACACAAGGCAACTTTAGCCACGAACTATGCAATTAGTGTGGACGTTGTAGAAAAGGGGGATACTTTCAGAACCATCGTAATGATCGAGTCAATTAACCGCGCACGCGTTTGGATCCATGAACCTTGATCGTTTGTACCTCTCTTTTCTGTCAGTATCAATGAAGGAAGATTAAAGAGTTCCAATATTTAGGCAAAATTATATGTGATTTTGGTTTAACGAAATAAACACATAGAACATGTTTTGAGAGATTTTAATTAGAACTTGATATTCAAGATTATCACAATTGTTTTCATGGGAGATAAAGATTTGGCAATGTTTGATTTATCAGGAACCCATCCATTGATAAATACATGTAGTATTAATCTTACTGTTTCACTGACCTCTTGCAATGTTGTTAGTAGTAATTATACAATTTCAATAAAGTATGATGTGTTTTTTTAAAACATGGCTTCATATATATTTTTGATGGAACAGTTGTATGCTATTAAATTAATGTCTTTCAAATAATTATTCACAAAATGATTATAGGACATGCAGGATTCGGGTCCCCTTTAACCTTCTTTTATCAGAATCAATGAACGAAGATAAATAGCGATGAGCTCGAAGTCATAACTCCTCCCAAACCTGCTAAAAGCAAACTATCAATAGCAACCACCACATTAAATTTCTCCATTCATTCTATAAAGGGGAGGATTTTATTTAAAGATCAAATGTACGTTTCGCTTCAATCATTCACTCAAACAATTTTTCCGTTGATTTTGTACGTTTTCCTTTTAATACAAATAGTGTTAACTGATGGAAAATAAATGGAATCAAATAGTGATCGATATTAGTTCGACTTATTCATGTTATTAGAAAACGTTTCAAACATGTCAAAAGACCTTATATATGAAAAACATTTTTGGGATGCTGAACAGGAATGGTTCAAAACAAAACCTTGTTGAAAATTTGGCAAGCAGTCCACAATCTCTACACTTGTAATGGTTTGACTTGACGTTTATCCTGTTTTGTACTCGATAATTGAGAGTATAATTATAATACAAATCAATACAAAATAATCTGCAAAATGTATCAGTCGCATTGATTCAGATAAACGCGTAAAGGATCCAAGATAATTATATACACTGGAAACATCACTGTCCATGTACAAAGGTAGCTACGCCCCACTAGCTATTTGTATAAGGTCCTTTTACCAATTTGTTTGTGTGTTACCATTTCTTATATATAATTGCTATTTTGTTATCTTTGAACATATTGGTAATAGAGTTATTAATTAATTAATGCATTCATTCATTCATTAGCGGCTAGTATGCCTTGCTGGGAGATGGGAAGATGCACAATATGAGCGTAAGGATCTGAACTATAGACCGTCCGATCCTGAACAGTCATGTTACTTTGTCTAAATTATTGTACAGATACAGATACAGATACAGATACATTTATAACCTAATATTTAATAATTAATCTATAATGTTCTGCCCGAACATATCGAGTGTAAAATTAGTTCGAGGACATTATTATATAGCATCTATATAACCTTTCTCTATACCTCTCTTGGCATATCACTAATATAGCATCTATATAACCTTTCTCTATACCTCTCTTGGCATATCACTAATATAGCATCTATATAACCTTTCTCTATACCTCTCTTGGCATATCACTAATATAGCATCTATATAACCTTTCTCTATACCTCTCTTGGCATATCACTAATATAGCATCTATATAACCTTTCTCTATAACTCTCTTGGCATATCACTAATATAGCATCTATATAACCTTTCTCTATACCTCTCTTGGCATATCACTAATATAGCATCTATATAACCTTTCTCTATACCTCTCTTGGCATATCACTAACGACAGAACAGACCTATGAAATTACAACGATTTTATTTGAGGGTATTTCAATAACATTGTCAATAAACGCCAAGGTGATCATCTGCTAAAATGAAAATATTCTAAGAAGATAATAATACAATCATCAATAACGTCTATCAGATGATGGATAGATGATTTATCCAATACATGTACTGCCGCTTTAAGAGGTATCTTAGGGTAATTACATCGGTCCCAAGGGGGAACATCATCAACTGACAAAAGGGAACGCGTGTTTCTAATTTGACTCGTCCCAGCACTATTCTTGATTTAAATTGACCACCCTCGGTCGAACCAAAGACGGTAGACACAATACCACAGAAAGGTTATAACCGAATTCACTGATAAATTCCCATATTGCGGGAAGCGCCCACAAACAGACAATCGAAAGCAATAATCGAATTCATCTGTAATAAATGTCCATACGTATATTGTGGGTAGCGCGCGTTAACGATTTATTTTGAATACCTCCAAAACGTAATAATGATGACAATCTAATATCAATATATAAAAAGAAATTCGTGTGCTGGTATGAATGAACTGCAGTAAATATGCGTCGCGAATTAACACTCTCGGTGTCATTAGCATCTTGTAGGTCTATAAACTAAAGGGCAGTTTTTATTAAACAGGACCCGATGGTTTACCAAAAGGGGGGTAGGTTGCACTTTACATGAGAGCACAATGAAGAAAAGGGTGTGCGTATTGTCCGGGTTCGTCCCCCTTAGGCCGGACCCTAGATTGGTTTAACCGATTTAATTGCTTGAATCATTCTCATTCCGTTTTAATGGTGGATTTCTTTCATAAAAGTTAACAGGTCTAGCACATTGAATTGTGATTTCGTATACGTTCATTTTCTATCACGGTCATAAACGTCACATAAATACAAATTTTAATATGATCATTTTTATCGACTTTAGTCGTAATAGGTTTTCTATTATCAAGTGTCAGCATAAATATAATATATATTTATGTTCATATTTTAATACACTTATCCGTCGAATAATGTCAAGATTGATATGAGTTTCAAATTCTGGCACAGGTAGTTTATTATTCTTTATTTCATTTCTATGAGAGAAAAATGTGGCATTTAACAAAAAAATATATATATTGTATGGTATTAACTATTGAATTTGTATAGCGTCGACGAGAATGAAGAAAAAATGCGTTAAGCAAACTTGAAAAGCCAATCATGTTATTTTCCCCTATTATTTTTAGAAACCATTAAAATAGAAATATATTGGGCAATTATTTCTCATAATTATGTGGATTTATATGAATTGAGGCTATTATGGTGTGTGGAAGGTTAACCGCTTCAACAAACTTCAGTTTTTGCAATAAATGAGACAAAAGTGACACTAGCAAAACTATGTCATATAACCTGTCTATATAGATCAACGTTTACTTTAGTGTTTCCATTATGCGGTCACAGAAGCAGAGGAGAAAGAAGAAGAATGAGAAGGAAAAGAAGAAGGAGAAGAAGAAGAAGGAGGAGGAGAAGGAGAAGGAGGAGCAGAAGGAGGCGGAGGAGGAGGAGGAGGAGGAGGAGGAGGAGGAGGAGGAGGAGGAGGAGGAGGAGGAGGAGGAGGAGGAGGAGGAGGAAGAGGAAGAGGGAGGAAGGATGAGGAGGAAGAGGGAGGAAGGAGGAGGAGGAAGGAGGAAGGAGGAGGAGGAGGAGGAGGAGGAGGAGGAGGAGGAGGAGGAGGAGATGGAGAAGAATGAGAAAGGAATAATTATTTCTGTCTTTAATTGATTTGGTGGGCACTCGCGTTCGACTTCGAATCGCAAGACCCTGCTAGAGAAACTCGAAAGAATAACAACCAATCTGATGTTTCTGATTCTAAACCAGTGGCAGTAAAGTACATTGGTGGTTAGAGAACGGAAATGTTATTTATTAAATCTTTGTTTTACTCTCTGACAGTTATCTTTTTTTATTCAAAATTACTAATTTCGTTTACTATATCCAAAATAAAAGAGGTAAAATCATCGTCCATGATGAATAGTTAGGCTATAAGGAGATTTGCAATTATTTCGCAATTATTTGTATAACATTGAAATGAAGTGAGACGACGGCATAATTATGTTAATTCATTACCCTAATAAAGACAATTTGGATTACAATGCAAGTGCCTCTTTCGACAATACGCATGTGTTCAACAGAACTCAAGAGGGTGCTATTTTAATTTTATTGTCGGGGCTTCTCAGTTTTTTAGTTCGGTTATTTTTAACAAAATGTCAGCAAGCATGCATAGTATGAGATTCATGTGGAATTATTTGCTTCGAAACATTTATTAAGTTTAATCAGGTTAATGTTGAAGAACGTCGACACATACTTTGCTAAGACACCGTGAAACAAATAATGCATAAATCATAACAAAGGGACGGTACCTTTTTATCTTTCTTTCTTTCTTTCTTTCTATAAACTAGATATTGTGCCGTATGATTTACGTTCCCTTCTTACAGCGGACAGATAATGAATGTGCGCGTTATAAATCCGATTATTACTACATTTTAATCGGCATTAAAATTACATGTCTATTATACAAAAATAATTCAATTAAATAACTAAGGACATGCTAATTACACGAATTCTTAAAACAAGAGTATTCATTGATTTAGTATTGAACGGAATTGAACATAACGAGTTATGAATCTGTTAATTGTTTATATTGCATAATGTAAACATAATAAATACATCCTTATTATAACATTGATATCATTATCTTTTGTACATTACAATTTAATTCGGTTTCATGATCATTGTTTACTACGGAATGAATGAGGAATTAAATTCAACAGATGGCGCTGTTCATAGTGGTGTTTGTGATCACAGAAATACAATAATATAGAAATTTAGTGATGATGCATGGTGGTGTAGTTTCGTTTGACCGCGGCGGCAGTAATATATATTTTTTTTGTGCAAAACCTAAGAGTAATGAACATAGTGACGAACACTGCTCTTCCAGCGGGCCCAGGCCTGCATAACATACATGTTACCATTACACTTCCTCGTTCTCTTCTGTGTATGCCGAGCGCCTGCCTGGCTAGAAGGATGTATGTACCATTTGTGTATACTAGACTTTGGTATGACACGGCCGAGGTTCGAACCCACGACCTACCGTGTATGAGACGGACGCTCTATCGTCGTACCACATGACCGGTAATATATGGTTATACTCCACCAAACAGCTTCTAAAACTATACAATATTATACAAACAAATTAATGCTTATTTTTGTACCTGAATTCACTGTCATTGATTGTAGGACATTAGGGCCCATTCTCAGCATGGTTTGGATGACGTGCAAAGTATTTATTACATTAATGTTTTTATTTTTATTAGATGTCAAATCATTAATTTATACTAAAAACAAGTGATTGTGAAATTAGCATTTTTATGCTACATTTTAAATATTTTGTTTGAATTTATCTACATTAAAATATCTTTCCTATTTATATTCATAATAATATATTTAAAACGGGTCACTAAACTTCGAACATATTAGGTTGTTGGAGATACAAGTACCTCTAATATATTGTTAACAACCTAATTAAATGAGTATTTATCAAAAGACGTAACAGTGGTGCGTTATGGCGCTTTAGCTTGCATTTTGCAGCTGCAGTCTCAGAGCGTAATGTCAAACATCGCAAGTTTTCATCTAGCGCCATCTACGTTGTTGACACATGCGTTGCTTGACTGAGTATTTCAAGGTAAACAGATGATTAACACAACAACCAATTTTATATTTGCTGACACATTGGTTTTTTTACAAGTTGAAACTGTTGAAATATTCCTCACTAAGCATAAAATAAAATCACATCTATTAAGTGGAAATTTCAAAAACCTTTCTTCCATTTAACATGCTGATAGATTTTCGTGAGAGTCCGAACAATTTAATTCAAGAGCTCGAAGTGTTGTTTGTGGCTCGAAGAAGCTTGAGTATTTGGTTTCCATTCCTCCCGGAATGTATCGCATCCATGATGCTCTTCTTTCGCTCATCTTTTTTCGATATCGCTGTAATCGAATTATTGAAGGCCTTGAATTTCGACATCAATGCCGATTTCCGATCGTTTTCGATCAGCGATACCGGGTCGACTTCGTTATCGTCTTGCATCAATCGGAGATCTCGCTCTCGCGATATGTGCGCCGCTGCGAGTGATCGCTGCAGCTGAAAAGTATCGTCCGATAGTGTCGGCGGCTTTTCCAACGCGGCATCTTGCTTCCACTGCCCCGATATCTTTGACTTCACGTTCTTGAGATCGATAGCAGGTTTCGGCGGTGGCGCGTAATCGTTGTTCTCGTCATCCGAATCGGAATCGTTGACCTGAACGCTCTTCTTAATATCGACTTTCCGCTCGGGTGCTTTTAGTTTCAGTCGACTGCCGAGTGTCGATTTCTGCTCGACAGTCATCGACTTCTGCTGGTTCATCGCGAGGAGCGTGATCGATCGGAAACTGAATCGTCTGCGCAAGGGCGACCCACTCCGACTACTATCGTCTGCTGCGCTTGGAGTCGGCGATACTCCCTCACTGCGCGCGTTGTTCTTGCTAGTCTTCTGCCCATCCGTTTCGTCAGATTTCGGTTTTCCTAGCGGGTTGCCACTTAGGAGAGAAGACACCGAGGATACGAGCAATCTGTCTCGTTTCTTCTTCATCTCCTTCTCCTCGGTGGACAGTGTCTTCTTGCGAACATCTGGGATGACGTTGGCAGATTTGGGCCGCGATTCGTGACCCTGGTTAGCCGCGGACATCAATGTACCGAGCATCGCCGATAGAGGGCTTGCTCCGCTTGTGTTGAATTGTGGACTCGGGGTTACTGGATCCGTCAAAAATGTCGACTTGATCTTTGACACAAGTCTGTTCTGAGACCCTGTATTTTTCATTAGCAACTTAGGAGAATTTCGAGGCTGTTTCTCATGCACACCCACATTAGCGATTTCTGATGTAGAGTTCAGTGCTATGCGGACTGATTTCTTGGGAGATACCAATCTGTTTCTATTGTTGTTGTCGTTACTTTTGTCATTTCCTTTTATTTTAAGAGCGGGCTTAATCCAACGCTCTTTCACACGCTGAGCCATCTTTTCTGTTAGAGGGCGTACTTGTTCGTCTTCCGAAGATGGGATCAGCGAATCCCTAAATATATTTTCATCATCATTCTGGCCGTCATCGCAACTTAATATCTCATCCGCATTTACTTCCGCAACGCTTCCGATTGGATCGGCAACTTTATCAACCCTTTCACGTGTGCCATGCTCTAAACCGGTTGGCGGCTGCTGTTGTTTATTTCCGATTTTGTTTGGCAGGAAGATTGTTGCAGTCGTGTTTGTGCTACGCTTTCGCGAGATAAAAGATTGTGGTGTCATACTGCCCTCTCCCGATCCCTGTACGCCAGGCTCTGCAGTGCTTTCCTGAATCTGCGATGGATATTCGATACTTGTCCGAATACCTTTCGGGTTCGCTTTCCGAATTCCGCCATCGGCCGGTGCCGAAGAGATACGCTTGTAATCCCGTCCATTTCTGACTTCCCTCCGACGACGACGATGGTCAAAACTCGTCGATGACTTCGCCCTCCGATCGGTAGACGAAGACCCGAAGTCCTCTCCGAGCCCATCCGAACCAGGAAACCAGCCTTCGGAGCTCCGACCACTGCTCCGTTTCGTCACCCGGAGCTCTGACTTGAGGTCTCGGATCTCTTTGTGGATATCGTAGATGGTGTGTCCGAACTGCCGGTCCATAAGTTTGAGTTCGTAGGACAGTTTCGTCTGCTCGCGTTTGTTCTTGACCCGGGCGGTGAAGAAGATCTGCTTCGAACGCGCATCCTCGTTGCTGCGTTTCATGACTGAACTCGTGTACTTCTTCTGTCTTTTTCGGGTTAATCTGCCTCTTTCAATCCTGAAGATTATTGCAGATACTGGCGTGCGTGTGTATGCAGACACACGGGTGCCAAGTTGCGCAGTTGCTTACTTGCAAAGTGCACAAATAAATGTCTAGTCCGGTAGCTACTTTATTCTTTCCTTCAGGTGGCGACGGAAGGCCTCTACAGATAGTACCAGGAGATTCCTCTTATGTATTAAGAGATGATGCTGAAGCCAAGTTCCTTCTTGCTCAAATTGGATTCCTATTGATTCCTGTTTCAAATAAACGTAAATACAGTTAAAGGTACCGTTGAGTATTGGTATTTCCCGAAGTGCCCCCCGATATTTTGTTGTGAGATAATGAAAAACTGACTGTCAAATTTGAAAGAACATACAATTTTAATGACAGAAAAAAATGTATTTGATCAAAATCGGTACAAAAACGGCTGAAATATTCATAAACATATTTTTATATAAAAGCTCTTTGCCAGGGGATATTTTGACTTTTTAGAAAGAAAAAAAAAATGCTCAAAGACTACTTTGAAAAAAATCTTAATAGGTTTTTTAAAAAGTTGTTGATGATATCTCTATTGAATTATTGTTTTAACAAAACATTAAATGCACAATTTTGTATGAAAAAAGGCTCAAACCAATGATTTTTTTAGAGAGCACCCTCTTGAGTTTGAATGATAACAGGGGTTTTACTTAGTCGTTTGGAATTGTGTATACTTTTCGAGCATGGTGAAGTTATAACTTTTATTTTGTACCGTAATGGTGCAGGTTTGGGTTACTAAAGTTAAGTTTGACCAATACTCAACTATACCTTTAAATTGGTACATAATAAATATCTCATTATAAATGTATGCATTATTTTACATTCTACAGAAGAATTGTTATCATTATTTTATTCACCGAAAATAGAACGCTTCATTTCAAGGTAGTTGGTTGATAATTAAATAATTTGTTTTAGAATTGTGCTAAGAAGCTGAATAAACACTGTCCGTTTAGTTCCCGTTGATTATGTTATCTGTCCCAAAATTATGTGAATAGATTATTCCTAAAAGTGATATTTGAGACTTCTTAAGAATGATATGGGAGATATTCATATAAATGAAAATATTCGGATACTATGGACTCGGATTTAGTCTCCGAATTCGGACACTCTTGACTACGGTCAAAATCGTCTTCAGACGCTTTGACATTCAATTTTAAATATTTCCATAATTAGGGAGGCATTTGAAAAATCAAACCCCATTTCTTTCTTATGTTACCATAAGCCAAACGTCAAGGTACAAGAGAAGTGTGAAAGCTCCAAATGACTTTGGTTGAATTTTCCCAAAGTGAATGGATCAATTTAACTACACGTACATTGTCAAGTTGTTTTTGATTTTTCATAATTATCATTATGATGACAAGAACATTTCTAAATTAGAAATGTTACACAGTATTTCATAGGGCTATATACATCTCATGGCTATAGTTGACTCCATCTACACATTTGAATATTCAACAAAACCACTATACTTTCGCTTGACGTTTGGGAATCTCGATCCCCTAGTAATCTTGAGTTTTTTTTCTCATCTTATCAAGATTGTCTGTAGATAGCTTTATAGGTATTTACCTAAAATTCTATAAAGCTCTGTTTTTGTGAATGTGTTCGTTTCACATTTTATAAATCCTTTATTAAAAAGGTGCCTGGTAAATAAAAACACTTCTTTTTCGTTACCGAGCCTTGACATAGAAAACATAATACGCGTGCTAATTTTTGTTAGACATATTTGCATTTTTTATTTTTGCTTTATATAACGTGTCTTTCATAGTTTTCAATATTTGTTGCATATTTTAATTATTCGTCTTGAATCCCCGTATAAGTTAACTATGAGTTACAATCTTCAATGTATAATACTGTGCTTTTATCAAGATATCATGTGTGTGCTAAATCATAGTAATGGATTGCCTTCGTTACATTATTATAAAGGAAGACTACAATAAAAAGGCTTCGGCCTTATGACATTACAAACGCGTATACATTGAGACAGTTATGAGAAAACACATTTGCTCCATAGCTTAATCGCACAATATTGATAAAAAGTGTGCCATGCAGAGATTAATATCGATCTTTAAAACCCTACCGCTTTGTGGTTTAGTTATACGTAATACGAATAAACATTTCGATTTGTACTAAAAGGATGTCCAAAAAAGGAGGTCATCAATTGATGCATGGATAAATACAAATTCCAAGTTTTATTTTAACTTGTATAATGTCTAATCATATTGTGTGTAAACGAGATCATGGCTTACAATACAATTATTGTCTATAGGAGAAGAAAATAAATGTTAACTTACCTGAAAAAATTAACAAAGTATACTCCATTCTCGATTGATGAATCAATTTCAAATTTTTGTCACATCGTTGTTAATAGTCAGTCACAACTTGTTCTTTCAAACATCTCAAACACCGACTATCCATATGAAATACATTAGTGTTTTGATTAATTCTTAGACGTCAGATGTTTAATTTAGATAATTGTCCTAAAATATCACCCGACTTGCTAGAATTAACGTTTAATTACGTCCAAGTTCTTACGGTCAGTAAAAGTTGACAGGAATTGTGAAGCAATGTTCAAAATTAAATGAGAGGTCTAAAAGAACATCTTCATAACACATGCATGGTTATGAGGTGAACAATAGTCGTGATAGTCGAAAATCATTTGCTGAAGGGTAGCAAAAATCCACTCATTCTAGTCTAATTTAAATGATTTGTTGTTTTATTCGTCCAGACAAAGTGCTAAAAACCGATGTGCCTAGATCTTCCAACACCTATAGCAACACTAGTTCCGTATCTTCCTAATGACTACGTACAACTATCTTATTTTCATTAAGTGTAACAGCTCTTACGGTTCTCTTTGTGTGTTTAGTTAAGTGGTTTTTGTTTCTTAAGTAAATACTCCTAAATTTGCTCTGACTTCTCACACCTCCCGTGTTTACTTAACATCTTAATGTGTTTTGGGGAGTGATACCTGACGAGTTGCGTTGTCATTCGCTACAGTCTCACTTTAAAATAAGTGTACATTGTTGATACAGTGTTGATACACTCTATATTGCTTTACTCGTATACCGCAGTGATATCCGACGAGGTACTTTGTCATTCACTTCTGTCTCACTTAAAAGTAAGTGTACAATGTTGATACAATATTGATACACTCTACATTATATATTTTATTCGTATAGTGATGATGATGATTATTATGTCATCATTATTATGAAGATACTTGTTATAATCAATAATGATATAATTATTATTTAGGTAATATCAAGTAATAACAAGTAATAATATTAAGTAATGCAATTAGCAACAACTAAAACTTACGTACACCACTGACACGTCTAGTAATTGTATGCCACCTTGTGGAAGAATTCTAAAGAGAGTCATCATGGTCATAGCAAACTAGCAAGCTCTTCATCTGAATTATGATGATTTAAAGACAAATGTTGGAAATAGAAACGAAACTCGCGGAAGAGATAAATCGATACTTTCTTCACTACGGTTTCTATTTAATTTGTCAGCTTACTTGTGTTTGGGCGGATCGAACGTATGTGTTACATCTATTTGATTTACGAATGGCTGTTTATGTATGTATGTGTGTGTGTGTGTGTGTGTGTGTGTGTGTGTGTGTGTGTGTGTGTGTGTGTGTGTGTGTTTGTGTGTGTGTGTGTGTGTGTGTGTGTGTGTGTGTGTGTGTGTGTGTGTTTGTGTGTGTGTGTGTGTGTGTGTGTGTATGTGTGTTTGTTTGTGTGTGTGTGTGTGTGTGTGTGTGTGTATTTAACTCACGCACCCCCTTACCGTACGGTTCTGCAAATATAAAACAATAGATATTGTGAGGTATCTCAAACTAGCGGAGTCAAACGTCAAAGGCCCCATTTAACCAGTTGGTATGGGTCCCGAGTTGGGCTTCGAGCATTAAGCCCCAACTATACTCATCACGATCCGATACCGTCATAAATTAAAGGGGAGTCATAAACAGTATCAATTTTAATGACGTAAAAATAGTAATTATTGATATGAATATGTTGGTTTGTGTTTTGGTTTGGTGCATGTTCGGTTATTTGTTTTTTTTATACACGTCTACGACTGCACTGTAAAAACAATCTCTGTAATTTTACAGCAAATATGGCGTCAGCAGAGTCGCCATAAATTCTGATGTAAAAAATACAGGTGGGATGTTATTTTCTCCTACAAACAATTTATGTATATTTTGTTACAAATTGTATGTTGATTAGAATTACACGAGAATGTATGTAAACAAAAACGAAAAAAGAAAACAAAAAATAACCCTAGCCGAGATTCGATCCCTCGCCAATAAGATCGTCAGTCAAACGTCCGTACCACTATACCAGGGGTAATGTTTACACTTGCTGTGGCAATAATGCTATATGAGTTATGAATACTTATTATATATACTTATGGTTATATGGTTAAACATTGAAATAACCCACAATTAAGTCACAATGATTTAAATCACAACTGTAACATTTTCCCAATTTGTTCTAATTACATTATATCAGTTTTTAGGCTTCAGCATGCAATGGTATAAGGTATACTGTAAAAAGGAATGACTGAATATCAATGCAAAATGTCTGTAAAATCCATTTCCTTTTTTTTTTTACATGGGTGTTCCGCAGGAAAACAACACAATGTAAAATTTCCGTTGTTAAAGGGATAGTTGAGTTCTGGTAAAGAGAGTACAGTTTTTGTCAAACTGAATTTTAGTAAGCAAAACCTGCACCATTACATCACAAACTAATAGTTATAACACCACCATGCTCAAAAGAAATGTAAACAATTACAAATAACTAAGTAAAAGGCCTGTTATCATTCAAAAAGCGCCGTTAACAATTCAAGAGGGCGCTCTCTAAGCACTCATCGGTTTCAACCATTTTAAATAAAATATTGTGAATGTGATGTTATGTTGAAATATTGATTAGAGATTGATAGAGATTATCAACAACTATTTAAAAACCACTTTTGTAAATTTTTGAAAAGAGGAAGCATTTTAAAAAAAAAAAATTGTGGGGCCCCACATTTATTACGAATGGTTATGTTTATGGATATTTCAGCCATTTCTGAACCGATTTTGATCAAATAAAGTTCATTCTGTCATTGGAATTGTATGCTCTTTCGAATTTGACATTCAGTTTTTCATTATCTCACGAAAACAAATATTTTGAGTAGCGCCCCTTATACCAAAACTCAACTACCCCTTTAAACAACTTGCAGTAGTCCGGGAGCATGTCCACGTAAATAAAGTCCCGTGGGATTTTTTGTATGAAAGCAAGCCACCCATCCAAATATCTCAAGGGCACCCCGAAGAACAATACAAAACATGTTGGCAGTCTGAAATCCCTGGCAGATGAAAATTGTGAGGGAAAAAAGGAAAACAACACAATTTTACTTGGTAGACCTTTTTATTTTTAGGGGTAGGTCAATGTTGGTATAGAGGGCGCTTCAAAATATAACATTTTTGCGAGGTGATGAAAAACTAAGTGTAGATCTAAGAATTAGCATGTAATGTTAATTATAGAACAAACTTTATTTGGTCGAAATCGGTTCAGAAACGGCTGAAATATCCATCAATATATCGTTCATGATATATGTGAGGAACCAACTTTTATTCGATAATTCAAAAAATTATGATTAAATCATTACACATTTTTGAAAACGCACTAAACATTTGTTTTTGATGGGATATCTCTATTGGTATAATTATATTTACCAAGCATCACATTTACTATGATTCTATTTTTGATCAAAATATGGTTGATACTTGAGGTGTATGGAGGGCGCCCTGTTATGTTAACAACTACTTTTCTAAATAAAAAATAAAAAACTTTTTACACATGACACTGACAGTACCACTAGCAGGAAAGAAATGACAGCTTACTAGTGCAAGTATAAGTCCATTTATATTCCCACATTGTACTAAAGGAAGGGAGTATAATCGTTATCAAGGCTAGCATGATGAAGATCCTAAAAGAGGGGAAAAAACTACAAAGTGACCAATCAAACCACAATCAGCAGGCTACATTTTCACATAAAGAAACCAGTTATCGTCAGATGCCAATATAAAATATTATAATTATATTGGTATTTTCACAAATGTGAAATACCCTATACTATTATTGTGGATATGCTGATGTAAATTTAAGCATTTTCATGAATGATATCCCTCTGAAACTAGACGTCATGTAAGATCATATACATTTCTGTAAAGTACATCATCCGCTAAGGAGTATCAATGATGTGCTCGATAAAATGGTATAAGTCTAAGATCACAAATGGCAGTACATGTATACAGTCATATAGTTCTTGAACCATAGATGTTGTGCAGTTGACAGCTAACACAGGAACTGCCCTGAGCTTCCCCAGTGAGAACAGTGTTTGAGTGAACAATTTAATGGTTAATGAGACCTGGAGACATGTGCAGTCACATGATATAAAATGATTAAAAATAGCTGTTTAAACCATCAACCTGACCAGTTCGAGGTCACCATCAATGACAAGTATGCAATGTCACGGATTCAAACAGCATAATTATGTTGTTATTAATGTTAATATCCCTGGTTAAGTGCTCATTCATGATAGACATGTGTGTACTTCTAGTCCAATGAACATTTATATGAGTCAAATACAACTTATAATTATGTGGACTTGTTGAAACAATGACGTACCAGTACAACCTAAAAGGGTACGATGGCTCAGAAAATGGCCTACAACATTAAAAACAATTGTAACATTCGGAAATAATATCGCTAGTGATATTCGTTTGTCTCGCAATGTATGGTCAAACTAGGAATCTAAAAGATCATGACGTTTCGTATATGCCGCTGCAATACTTTGTCAAATGATATAATCTAATGTATATAGACAATCGTTTTTTTGTTTAAAGATGTAGAGTAGGTCACTTTGTTTTTCTTTGGTAGGATTATCATTTTTTTAAAATCATGATTGTTTATTTCCATGCCCATTACTTTGTTTGATTGTATTATCGTGTACATGAATAAAAAGAATCTTCCTACTTAACAAATTAACAATAATTCGACTGAGAGTTGAGGTAAGCACTACTAGCTGCCTTTGCCGCTTCGTTTATTTCCCCTTATCTTTCCCTACACCTACACAATATTTACACTCATTGCTGACTTCTGTATTACAGTATTAGTTCAGTGTTAATATTGGCAAAAGAAACAGAAAAAAGTATAAGTGCATTTTTGTCAGATATATCATTAAATTGTTATTAGTAAGCAAATCACTTTATTCAATCACTATAAAACTTTCAAAAATAACATTGAATGCCATTCGAAGAACTTCAAATACAAATTGTGTAACGTTTGAAATATCTTAAACATTTCAATGCGTTTTTGTATATAACTGAACGTGCAATTTCAAGTCCTTTGTATAACACGTGACTTAAAATGACACATGACAGATTAACCAAAGATATTATGCAGTCAAATTTGGTATCAAAAGATGCACACGACTCTACAGAACACAAATCTGAAGCAATGTGATGATATCATAATGTAATTGTGAAAATAGCAGAGACAAACCTTCATGATTATTTTATTTATATTTAGTAATTTTTAGTGAGAAATCGATTGCATGTCAAAGAGTTTACATTATCGCTCTAAGTTCCCAAAAATAAAACATAGGTTTGTGAAGATCAGTCGATCAGATGTCCTGCATTTAGTGCCTTATATTTATATTTTGATGTTATGGTATAATCGGTTATCCCATGTTGATTACGTTAGGTTGTTTTTTCGAGCACTAGCGCTATATACCAGGAACATCCGAGAAAATATTACAAATAACAGGAAGGTGGTCAGGTTTCGTTTCTGGAAAGATCCGGTTGATTTTAAATAACATGGATACATTTGTATAAAATAACATAATCATACAATAACACAATTCAGGGAGAGGGGGTGCAGGGGCCACGTGCCCCACCCCTACCCTTTTACCTTTTTACATTGATTTATACGTTGAAGCATGATTTTCTATTGTGTTCATAATTTGGGGATCTTTATTTTCTTTGTTTGTCAACTCAAAGTGCCGCCCCCTTTTTGTATAAATTCCTATCGATCCACCATTGATAAATGTATACCCAGATCATAAGGCTCTATATTTGTCTTTGTTTTCTTATGTTTCGTGTTTTGGGCCTGCGAAGGGAAGAATCCCGGGTTTACACTTTCTTATCACTTCCTCACCTTCCTGTGTCTAAAATTGTGAAATCAGATTGTAAATGAGTCACGAACATAGTTTTGTCATTGTTAGATCTAAATAACAACTTTGGGAAACCCATACAAAAAAATGAAAATAATATTTTGTTTTTATACCCGACAATTATGCCGAAGCATATGTATTTATATATGTAGTAAATTGCAAGAAATACTCATAAATGATTGGAAAGTAAGAAATTATAGCGTCACTTTAAACAATGTTCAATGTTCACAAAAATCTAAGTGGAGTTGTATAATGTTACCCAATGGTTTGTTTCTCGTTAAAATATTATTGACTGATTTGATGGCACTTATACAGTAAATCGTGATTAATTGACCTTTCACCACAAAACGATTATTATGTCGCTGCAGCCTGAGAAGGTCAAGAGTGATTTGTGCGCTGAATTCGTCAGCTGTAACCAGCTGGCTGATCAATTCACGACCCGTTACCATGTAACCTGGAGAGATACAGTGATGCCGATGAAGTCCACCTGGTCTTTGATCGCTATAATGTTCCTACCTCTCTAAATGGTGCCACACGTGACAGAAGGCAGGGTGTTCAGCCAGTCATCGCCTACCACATAACAAATGCTACACAAATAGCAAAGGTCCTACTGAAACGACTCTTGTCACATGTGAAGACAAATATGGAGCCCACTGGCTATCTTGCTAAGAAAATGCTGGTGAAGGCTCATGCGGAACAAAAGCAGATGGTTGTCGCATGGGGCTCACAGTGTCGAGCTACTCACAGGAATGTCAGCCTTCGTTAAAACAAACAGTTATTATTCAATGATGCTTGAATGGTAGAAAATCATACAAACGGGCACGGGCGTAGCGACTTGCGTAATACCTATTCAACTGGGGGGATGGATGAATAGATCATCCCCCCAGTTGAATAGGTATCAATGACATGTCTACGCCCGTGCAAACGGGTAAGAAATAGGGCTGTTTTCATTAAAAAAGGAGTTGTTAACATAAGAGGGCGCCCTCCAGACATCTTAAGTATCAACCATATTTTGATAAAAAAATGTGAATCATAGTGAATGTGATGCTTGATAAATATAATTATACCAATAGAGATACCATCATAAGCAATAACAAAGAAATGTATGGTACATTTTCAAAAATGTGTTATAATTAAATATTTTCTTAAATTATCGAATAAAAGTTGGTCTGTCACATATATCATAAACAATATATTTATGGATATTTCAGCCGTTTCTGAACCGATTTCGACCAAATAAAGTCTGTTCTATAATTAACATTACATGCTAATTCTTAGTTTGTTATCACCTCGCAAAAATATGATATTTTGAAGCGCCCTCTACACCAACATTGACCTACCCCTAAAAGTAAAAAGGTCTACCAAGTACAATTTTGTTGTTTTCCTTTTTTCCTTCACAATTTTCATCTGCCAGGGATTTCAGACTTCCAACATGTTTTTTAATTTTTTATTTGGGGTGCTCTTGAGACATTTGGATATGTGGCTTGCTTTCATACAAAAAATCCCACAGGAATGTTCAGGCTCCTTGACTACAGTGTAAAATTACACACAGTGTGCAGTTTAATGACAATTTTATGTTTGTATACTCATTAACTGCTTTAGAAATACAGATTTAATTTGTATATCATATTTACAACAAATTTTGCTGTATTTTTACTATAGTCATATTACATTTACATATGATCCGCTCAGTGGCGTACCCAGGATTTTTTCAAGGGGGGGGGGGGGTTATTTTGTAAAATTTTCGAAGCCGAGAACGAGACCATTGGTTGAGAATCCTATCAGCGGGGGAGGGGGGGGGGGGGGGGAGGGGGTGTCCGTAGAAAATCAAAGTCAAGACCAAGTACCTTCCAAATTTTCGAGACCGAGACCAGGGTCGGTCATAAATGTTCGAGGCCGAGACCAAGACCAATGGTTGAAAATCCTCTCAGCGGGGGGGGGGGGGGGGGGGGGGGGGGGCGCTAAAGCCGAGACCAAGAAATTTCAACAATTTCGAGGCCAAGACCATAATTCTTCGCAATTTTCGAGGCCGAGACCAGGTTCATGATGGTCAAGACTACTAAAAAGTGGTCTCGAGATCTGTTACAAGGGAGGGGGGGGGGGGGGGGGGGGAGGGGTCAAACCCCCAAAACAACTGGGTACGCCTACCGATCCGCTGCATTTGTACTTTGCTTGTTCGATCTATTGACACAAAACTAGGAATTGTTCGATATTCTACATCTGCTTTTTTCCACACCAACTCTACATAAGTTAGACATATTTCGCGCGACATTCAACCGCGCATGCATTTAACATACGCATATTCACACACACACACACACACACACACGCACACACACACACACACCACACACACACACACACACACACACACACACACACACACGCACACACGCACACACGCACACACACACTCACACACACACACACGCACCCACACATACACACGCACACACTGAACACACATACATGCAGAAATACACAGGCAGATACGCACAAATATTTTTCATGTAATATTTTTATTCATGAAGACTTAAATGAAAACTTTGTCAGCTGAACCAATATTGAATAATTTTCTATTTTGTAAGTGCAAGTAAAGAAAACAAAATAGAGAAACTTTTATTTAACAAGAAGATAGCAATCTTAATTGTTTTCACAACATTATAATACGTGTCATCATTTGTTATCAACTGTTATCATATGATTATAATCAACATTTTCGAAACAAAGATCACAATAAAGCATAATGATACAGCAAGGCGAAAAATAGTTTTTCCATTGTCCTGATTGTGGAACTGTCGGACAAGTAAAAATGGCTCTATCATGTTTTTTGTGGCCCAAGAAGGAATCTTACAAAGCAAATAAAAACATTATTAAAATGTTGTATTCTGTTACCCAGTTGGGAATCTACAATTTTGATTGATTGATTGATTGATTGATTGATTGATTTCACATTTCATTCCCAAATCAAAAAATTATTATAACTCATGCGAAATAACCTAACCATAACATAATCAGAGTAGAATAGTATACATTAATAATTATGATAATGATAATAAGGAAATTGAAAATGCATAATATATGTTCTACTTAAAAAAAAAATATATATATCATTTCATTACTTAAGAAAAGTTTACAGCCACACCAGGTTCAATGTCATTTAAGAAAGTACAGGTAATACAGATAACTACTTAAAAGACGAAATAACATGTGTGACGGCGACCCATAGCCGCTTTGATGTAATTAAGCGTGCCATAGGCACGCGACGTGGATTTTTAACATGGTTTCATTGAAAGCAACATCTCGGCAGTTTTGTGTATTCTTTTTGTGTATCTTTTGAGAGGAACTCGGGAGAGTTTGGTGGTTATGAAGTTCCAATCATCATCAACTCATAACATGGGGGCTTGTAGCCGGAAGAATTTGTAGTGTTTCTGCAAGTTTAGGTAGTAAATTGCCGATTATTTGTGATGTGTGTTTAAATTGATGTTGCCTGTTAATATCCCGCCGTACTCGTACGGTGTATACAGTTATCGGTTGTGCGCGCGCCGATGTTGTGGGTCGCTGTGACGGTGGATTTGCCCGTGCAGTGTGTGTATATAGTACGTGCTTAGTGAGTTTGTGTATACTTGGTTTAATTGTATACGGGTTGCACTGTGGGAATAAAGTGCTGGGTTTTCTAGGCATTTTTTGTAGTGTGTGAGAGAACTCGTCAGTTAGATTTTTAGCTGGGATATTCCGTTTTGGAATGTGAATTCACTTTGTTTGAATTCTAGGGTACATTTGTAGTTGTAGCGATTGTGTACGTGGGCTATTTTGATTGTAGAATTGCATTGGATGCAGTGATAGGGCTGTGATGTAATTGTCAGGATAGTTGTCGCTGTCTGGAATTGGCAGAAGTATACAAGACATTGCAGCTAGGTTGATAAACTAGTGGCTAATTAGACGGTCCAAGTTTATTGTTAAGTGTACCAAGTTAGTGTTTTCTGTGGTTTGAGTGCCGACTTCAGGAAGTCTGACGTGGCAACTCGAGTATTATTGTCGGTTAGAGTGGCGACTTTATGGAAAATCACAGAAATTGTACCATTCTGGTATTTGATGGCTGTACGGAGCTGTGCAGTTGAGCTTTGCGCTTGTGTGAATCATTGGAATTGTATCTCGGAGTCCGTCCGTACAATTTTTGATGTTGGTTTTGACATTCTGTCATTGACTTATCACCCTTCGGAGTCTGACCAGGTGATGATGTGTATTTTGCACATGTAGATATTTTCAATGTTTTGTGTGACGAGTCAAGTTTGTCTAGATGCTATGTTGTCCTTCGGAGTCTGACCAGACAAGTAGTATAGTGGTTACTGTTACGGTTTTCACCCTTCGGAGACCGGAGTTTGTCCAGGTGAAGCAGTGCGGTGTTCATAGGCGCCGGAAGTGGGGGGGCAGGGGGGGCGGCCGCCCCCCCAATCCAAAAAGTGGGGGGGCAAAACGCGTTTTTGCCCCCCCAAAAAGCCCCCCCAAAAAGAAAAAATAATAAATAAATAAATAAATAAATAAATAAATAAATAAATAAATAAAATAAAAAGGAAGCAAGCAAGCAAGAAAAGGCGGAGAGAAATCATAAAAGAAAGTAGAAAATAGAACAAAACAAATAATATTTCCTATGATAATCTAGACGCATACATAACAGGAACGCACATTCCTCGTACATGCATGAGATTGCACGGGCATCGAACTTTGTTTCTAGGAAACGGAGTCGTTTTGCTGCCTGCAAACCTGATGCGACAAAATGATGACTTGAACTACATGGCATATGAGTCTGGTAAGTTTTCTTTTACTTCGTGCACAATGCTTTTTCATATAATTCCGGAATATAGGCAAGAAATAATTAATCATTTATGCATTGTTTTGCTACTGTAATGTTTGCATCTTTTGGCAAACAATTGCTTGTTTTATCAAACAAATGTTGTGACTGTTTGGATAGTGATGGAACAGAATGGCTGGTTCTTGGGGGGGGGGGGGGGGGGTGGCCGGTGGGGGCGTAAGTTTTGTATTATTTCAATAAGTTACAGTTTGAAAATTAATAGTGCTACGTTCAATAAGTGTCCTCTTTCTGTGTGAGGTTGATACTACTTGGCAGTGTTGTTCTCAACCAAGTTTACGTAGCAGGATGTAAAACTATACTCTATAAACTAAAGCACACACATCTCTACAAAATTCAAACTTCCTTCCAACAGTATTGGCTACATAATTATTAAAAGGCAACGGTTAACAGTTGTCATAATGTTAGAAATCTGACTGCAGCTTTTACAAATTTACAAATTATAGACATCTTGATGTTAAAGGCATATATTTCGAAAGTGTGCCTTATATAGGCTGTTTGTTTTTCATCAATCTTAACATGATTAGACACTCCTTATATCATAGGTTTCGATTTTTAATCGGCTATCCATGTTGACCAGTGCCTATAAATGATAATCTTTACATGTTATTACATTTACAGATGCAGACACGTCAACATGAAGAGAAATCGTTCAGGGTCGGACATCCGACGGGCAAAAAAGCAAAAAGATTTGGAAGAGAGTGCAAAAGGATGCCACTCCCTGTTGACAATGTTTAACAGAAAGACAGGTACAGATGAAGCAACATCCACGTCGCAGTCGCACGAGGTGCAGTCTGTGGGACACAAAGCGCCACAGGTGACAATATCCCAGCAAGATAATGAGGTACAAAGTGCTGAAAGCGGAGCAACCGCGGAAATAGTCGAAACGGATCCTGAGGCTGAGTTACCCATGGATGTTGGCACTTCTGATTCGGAGATAAGCGAAGTCGAACTTGTCGAAGACATTCAGTCTGATAATGAAGAGAGACAGCCGCAGCCTCAGCCGCATCAACAAGACAATCTGCGTTCTCGACCGAATCAGCCAACATGTGAATTCAACAAAGATCAACACGGACGCCGATTTCGAAAAGAATGGTACAAGACTTTTCCGTGGCTCGAATGGGACGGAGAGGCCAATGACGGAAATGGTGCTGCATTCTGCCACACTTGCCGACAAGCTAAACTGCGAAAGGTTACCAGCTCTGTCAAATGTGAAGAAAGCTTCAGCAAGAATGGTTTCACAAACTGGAAAAATGCTTCCCAGAAATTCCTGAAACATGAAAAGAGTGAAAGTCATCGACTGCTGAGCTACAAGATGAGCAGACTCTGGCAGGGTGAGAATGTTGCTCGAAGACTAGACACAAGAGCGCAAGAAGAAAGTAAACAAAACACACAGTATCTACTCACAATAATAACTACACTGAAGTACTTGGCGAGGCAAGGACTACCGATCAGAGGACATACGGATCAGAATAGTAATTTCATGACATTACTTCAACTTCGCTGTGAAGAAGTCAAAGGCTTGGACAGATGGCTTACCAGGAAGACTTCTTGGACATCACATCAATTGCAGGAAGAACTTATCAACCTGATGTCTTCAACAGTGATGCGTCAGCTAGCTGCAGAAATGAATGGGATGCCATTTGCCATACTGGCTGATGAAACTGCTGATGTCTCAAGGATAGAGCAGCTCTGCATCTGTGTTCGAACATCAACGGACAACTTGGTACTTGAGGAAAACGTCTTAGGACTATACTCTCTAGACCAATGCGATGCCGAAACCATCTTCAAGACAATAAAGGATGCCTTGGTCAGGTACAATCTTCCCCTCACCCTTTGTCGCGCAGCATGTTTTGACGGAGCCGCTTCATTTCAAGGCAAACACAGTGGTGTTGCAGTTAGGTTGCAGGAAGAAGAACCAAGAATCACGACAACGCACTGCTACATGCATTGCATTAATCTTGCTGTGCAAGACATGGTGAAGCATGTTCCCAAGCTGAGAAACTTCCTGACAACAGTGACGGATCTAATAAATTTCTTGCGAGATTCGCCAAAGAGAGTTGCCATCGTCAAGACTGTGGCAGAAGCACTCGGCTGTCCGCAGACTCATATCAGGCCCCTCTGCCCCACGCGTTTCACTGTGAAACAGAAGGCTCTGAGCAACATCAAGGAGCAGCTGCAAGCTGTGAAGGAAGCCTTGATCACAATAGAAGACACCGTCACAGACAGAGACACACAATCAAGAGCAAGTGGATTCTACGGGGTTGCTACCAGCTTTGAATTTACCATTTGTCTTTGCATGAGTATCACCGTGTTCGAAGTAAGCGACAGGCTCAGCGAAGCACTTCAGTCACCGCATGTATCAGCAGGACAAGGGGTTAAGCTTACACAAGTAGCTCTTGGACAACTGCAGAACATGCGTAAGGATGAATTCTTCGATGAAGTTTGGCAACATTCACTGGACTTCGCACAACAGCATGACCAAGAAGAACCCAAACAACCGAGACAACCCAGAGCACCACGGCGCTTTCAGGACAGTGATCCACACGTTTTCAAGACCCCAAAAGACATGTACAAATCAGTTTGGTTTGATGCACTAGACAACGTGATTTCAGGGCTGCAAGATCGAGTCTCTTCAAAGGCAATATCTGTCTTGAGTGCCATAGAAGATCTTCTGCTATCCGCTTGGTCAAATAGTGAGGTCCCAGCCAAGTCGCTCGAATGTGTAGTCAACCACTTTGGAGACGATCTGAATGAATCTCGACTTGGAGCTCAGCTACGGGTTCTTGAGAATCTTAAGGACATCACCAGTAGACCTACTCCTGGTCACAAAGTAACAGTGAAGCACATCATTGACTCCATCTCCGAGACAGATGTGAAGACCATGATCCCGGAGGTTGTTAAACTCTGCAGGCTCTACATTGTGCATCCGGCCACAACAGCCACGGCAGAACGCTCATTCAGTACACTCAGACGCCTCAAAACCTATCTGAGAGGAACGATGTCACAGTCTAGGTTGAACTCACTACTAATTCTCACTATGTACAGGGAGAGGGTAGACTTGATTGACATGGTAGATCTCGTCAATGAGTTCATTTCACGCGGCGACACAAAACGAAGAAACGCTTTTGTTCCCATGAAGAAAGTCTAAATGTTCTGACAAGTCAGTGTTCAAGTGTGGAAAGTCAAGGAAAAAACAGGCGTATTTTGAATCAGTTCAGAAAAGTGATGTTTTAGAAAGCAATTGTAGTACGATAAATGCATTACATAATTATACTACACACCTAACATTTAAGTAGGAAATACCAGACACTTAAAGGTAACTTTGAGTACCTACTGGTCAATGGTGAACAAGTTTACAAGTGTGTTGGTCTTTGAAGACCTTGATTGATTTTCAGCTGACAGTAATCGCATTACCACGGTAGTATGGAAATAATTTATCTCAAATGTGCTGATTTTTTTAGGATCACAAGTTAAATCATGCTTGATATTTTTTACGGTTCCCCACGCAAAGAAAAAAAAAAACAGTTCTCTGTACCATAATCCTTGTTGTGCTGGTTCTATAAACATGATGATTTGTTTTTATATGTTGTTACATTAGGAATATTCTACTGTTTCCAATACATTTAATGGGTACCAGGTATTCAATTTCACAACGCTTCATAACTTATTCACAGTTTTAGCCAGGTTCTGTGAACTTTCTTTAATTCAGTAAGTACTCCAGCTTATATGTACGGAGATCAAGTGATTTAACAAATAGAAACAGTATCATTTTCAAGAATTTGCGATGGACATTGAATAACTTTCATTACATTTGATTTTCCTGCAGTATGAACATGCTATGATATTTGTCTAAGAAGACGGAAGCAATTAATTTCGTTGTTCAATTTTTCATAATGTCTCGTTTTCCCTATATTTTAGGGAATACTGGACGTGTAAATTCTTATTCTCTTAACGTGCCGCAGATCTTCGCAGATCTTCACCAAATAATACACATAAAGTCCAGAGAGGTTTAAAGGGGTAGTTCAGTTTTGGTAGAGAGGGCGCTGCACATCACAATTTATTTGTGACGTAATGAAAAACTGAGTGTCGAATTTGAGAGAACTTGCAATTTTACTCGCAGAACAAAATTTATTTGGTCAAAATCGACCCAGAAACGGCTGAAATATCAATAAATTTATCTGATCTTATAATTGTTTGGGGACCAAATAATAAAAATTTAAAAAATGCTTGCACTTATTAAAAAATGTTAAAAAGCATTTTTTAAATAGTTGTTGATGATCTCTCTATTTAATCATTATTTCAATAAACCATCACATGCATAATTTTGAAAGAAAAATGGTTCAAACCAATGCCTTTTTAGAAAGCGCCCTCTTATGTTTTAATGGCGCTTTTTGAATGATAACGGGCTTTTTACTTAGTCGTTTGTAATTTTGTATACATTTCGAGCATGGTGGAGTTAAGCTCTATTAGTTTATAATGTTAATGTCCAGGTTTGGTTACTAAAGTTCCGCCTTACCAAAACTGTACTACCCCTTTAAATCATCTGGCATGTTAAGAGTTAAACCTATGCGCACCACCTTCTCGCAAATAGGCAAAACTGATAACAGTTCAGTAAGTTAGATCATGTGACATCTGCTTGATAGTGTATTCATTCATTAGTTCAAGGTATTGTTATTGCCTCCGTGATGTCATTCATTTATTTTCGAAGAATATTATTAGCCAGAAGAAAGTAAGTTGACGGCCATATTGGTGTCCGATGTTCCCTACACAGACTTTATAGGGCAGATGTTCGTTTTCATTGTTTAACCATTGCTAAAATACCAAGCGTTGATTATGTAATTATGGCTATGATGAGACAGAAATTATAAAATAATAATATACAAAAGGATTAATAAAGAATGAGCTTCAAAGGAATCGTGGATTTCAATTACTGCGCACACCTTCTTCTTCATTTCATTTAAACATTATATAAACACTGTATGTATGTGTGTGCGTGCGTGTGTATGTGTTTGTGTGTGCGCGCGCGCGTGTATGTGTGTGCGTGCGTGTGTATGTGTTTGTGTGTGCGCGCGCGCGTGTGTGTGTATGTGTGTGTGTGCGTGTGTGTGCGTGTGTGTGCGTGTGTGTGCGTGTGTGTGTGTGTGTGTGTGTGTGTGTGTGCGTGTGTGTGCGTGTGTGTGTGTGTGTGTGTGTGTGTGTGTGTGTGTGCGTGTGTGTGTGTGTGTGTGGGAATGTATGTTGTGTAACTTGCGTATGGTCTGGGGTGAGTGTGGTTGGGCATGAGCCCCTAGCAAAACAAATCGTGAGCCCCCTTGGGTCTTTGCCCCCCCAATCCAAAACTGCTTCCGGCGCGCCTGGTCTCAAGGATAGAGCAGCTCTGCATCTGTGTTCGAACATCAACGGACAACTTGGTACTTGAGGAAAACGTCTTAGGACTATACTCTCTAGACCAATGCGATGCCGAAACCATCTTCAAGAC
This sequence comes from Echinarachnius parma, assembly GCA_037951105.1. Lineage (NCBI taxonomy): Eukaryota > Metazoa > Echinodermata > Echinoidea > Clypeasteroida > Echinarachniidae > Echinarachnius > Echinarachnius parma. The sequence continues at coordinate 19,208 of JBAMJV010012444.1, read as the reverse complement.
AATAAAGGATGCCTTGGTCAGGTACAATCTTCCCCTCACCCTTTGTCGCGCAGCATGTTTTGACGGAGCCGCTTCATTTCAAGGCAAACACAGTGGTGTTGCAGTTAGGTTGCAGGAAGAAGAACCAAGAATCACGACAACGCACTGCTACATGCATTGCATTAATCTTGCTGTGCAAGACATGGTGAAGCATGTTCCCAAGCTGAGAAACTTCCTGACAACAGTGACGGATCTAATAAATTTCTTGCGAGATTCGCCAAAGAGAGTTGCCATCGTCAAGACTGTGGCAGAAGCACTCGGCTGTCCGCAGACTCATATCAGGCCCCTCTGCCCCACGCGTTTCACTGTGAAACAGAAGGCTCTGAGCAACATCAAGGAGCAGCTGCAAGCTGTGAAGGAAGCCTTGATCACAATAGAAGACACCGTCACAGACAGAGACACACAATCAAGAGCAAGTGGATTCTACGGGGTTGCTACCAGCTTTGAATTTACCATTTGTCTTTGCATGAGTATCACCGTGTTCGAAGTAAGCGACAGGCTCAGCGAAGCACTTCAGTCACCGCATGTATCAGCAGGACAAGGGGTTAAGCTTACACAAGTAGCTCTTGGACAACTGCAGAACATGCGTAAGGATGAATTCTTCGATGAAGTTTGGCAACATTCACTGGACTTCGCACAACAGCATGACCAAGAAGAACCCAAACAACCGAGACAACCCAGAGCACCACGGCGCTTTCAGGACAGTGATCCACACGTTTTCAAGACCCCAAAAGACATGTACAAATCAGTTTGGTTTGATGCACTAGACAACGTGATTTCAGGGCTGCAAGATCGAGTCTCTTCAAAGGCAATATCTGTCTTGAGTGCCATAGAAGATCTTCTGCTATCCGCTTGGTCAAATAGTGAGGTCCCAGCCAAGTCGCTCGAATGTGTAGTCAACCACTTTGGAGACGATCTGAATGAATCTCGACTTGGAGCTCAGCTACGGGTTCTTGAGAATCTTAAGGACATCACCAGTAGACCTACTCCTGGTCACAAAGTAACAGTGAAGCACATCATTGACTCCATCTCCGAGACAGATGTGAAGACCATGATCCCGGAGGTTGTTAAACTCTGCAGGCTCTACATTGTGCATCCGGCCACAACAGCCACGGCAGAACGCTCATTCAGTACACTCAGACGCCTCAAAACCTATCTGAGAGGAACGATGTCACAGTCTAGGTTGAACTCACTACTAATTCTCACTATGTACAGGGAGAGGGTAGACTTGATTGACATGGTAGATCTCGTCAATGAGTTCATTTCACGCGGCGACACAAAACGAAGAAACGCTTTTGTTCCCATGAAGAAAGTCTAAATGTTCTGACAAGTCAGTGTTCAAGTGTGGAAAGTCAAGGAAAAAACAGGCGTATTTTGAATCAGTTCAGAAAAGTGATGTTTTAGAAAGCAATTGTAGTACGATAAATGCATTACATAATTATACTACACACCTAACATTTAAGTAGGAAATACCAGACACTTAAAGGTAACTTTGAGTACCTACTGGTCAATGGTGAACAAGTTTACAAGTGTGTTGGTCTTTGAAGACCTTGATTGATTTTCAGCTGACAGTAATCGCATTACCACGGTAGTATGGAAATAATTTATCTCAAATGTGCTGATTTTTTTAGGATCACAAGTTAAATCATGCTTGATATTTTTTACGGTTCCCCACGCAAAGAAAAAAAAAAACAGTTCTCTGTACCATAATCCTTGTTGTGCTGGTTCTATAAACATGATGATTTGTTTTTATATGTTGTTACATTAGGAATATTCTACTGTTTCCAATACATTTAATGGGTACCAGGTATTCAATTTCACAACGCTTCATAACTTATTCACAGTTTTAGCCAGGTTCTGTGAACTTTCTTTAATTCAGTAAGTACTCCAGCTTATATGTACGGAGATCAAGTGATTTAACAAATAGAAACAGTATCATTTTCAAGAATTTGCGATGGACATTGAATAACTTTCATTACATTTGATTTTCCTGCAGTATGAACATGCTATGATATTTGTCTAAGAAGACGGAAGCAATTAATTTCGTTGTTCAATTTTTCATAATGTCTCGTTTTCCCTATATTTTAGGGAATACTGGACGTGTAAATTCTTATTCTCTTAACGTGCCGCAGATCTTCGCAGATCTTCACCAAATAATACACATAAAGTCCAGAGAGGTTTAAAGGGGTAGTTCAGTTTTGGTAGAGAGGGCGCTGCACATCACAATTTATTTGTGACGTAATGAAAAACTGAGTGTCGAATTTGAGAGAACTTGCAATTTTACTCGCAGAACAAAATTTATTTGGTCAAAATCGACCCAGAAACGGCTGAAATATCAATAAATTTATCTGATCTTATAATTGTTTGGGGACCAAATAATAAAAATTTAAAAAATGCTTGCACTTATTAAAAAATGTTAAAAAGCATTTTTTAAATAGTTGTTGATGATCTCTCTATTTAATCATTATTTCAATAAACCATCACATGCATAATTTTGAAAGAAAAATGGTTCAAACCAATGCCTTTTTAGAAAGCGCCCTCTTATGTTTTAATGGCGCTTTTTGAATGATAACGGGCTTTTTACTTAGTCGTTTGTAATTTTGTATACATTTCGAGCATGGTGGAGTTAAGCTCTATTAGTTTATAATGTTAATGTCCAGGTTTGGTTACTAAAGTTCCGCCTTACCAAAACTGTACTACCCCTTTAAATCATCTGGCATGTTAAGAGTTAAACCTATGCGCACCACCTTCTCGCAAATAGGCAAAACTGATAACAGTTCAGTAAGTTAGATCATGTGACATCTGCTTGATAGTGTATTCATTCATTAGTTCAAGGTATTGTTATTGCCTCCGTGATGTCATTCATTTATTTTCGAAGAATATTATTAGCCAGAAGAAAGTAAGTTGACGGCCATATTGGTGTCCGATGTTCCCTACACAGACTTTATAGGGCAGATGTTCGTTTTCATTGTTTAACCATTGCTAAAATACCAAGCGTTGATTATGTAATTATGGCTATGATGAGACAGAAATTATAAAATAATAATATACAAAAGGATTAATAAAGAATGAGCTTCAAAGGAATCGTGGATTTCAATTACTGCGCACACCTTCTTCTTCATTTCATTTAAACATTATATAAACACTGTATGTATGTGTGTGCGTGCGTGTGTATGTGTTTGTGTGTGCGCGCGCGCGTGTATGTGTGTGCGTGCGTGTGTATGTGTTTGTGTGTGCGCGCGCGCGTGTGTGTGTATGTGTGTGTGTGCGTGTGTGTGCGTGTGTGTGCGTGTGTGTGCGTGTGTGTGTGTGTGTGTGTGTGTGTGTGTGCGTGTGTGTGCGTGTGTGTGTGTGTGTGTGTGTGTGTGTGTGTGTGTGCGTGTGTGTGTGTGTGTGTGTGGAATGTATGTTGTGTAACTTGCGTATGGTCTGGGGTGAGTGTGGTTGGGCATGAGCCCCTAGCAAAACAAATCGTGAGCCCCCTTGGGTCTTTGCCCCCCCAATCCAAAACTGCTTCCGGCGCGCCTGGTCTCAAGGATAGAGCAGCTCTGCATCTGTGTTCGAACATCAACGGACAACTTGGTACTTGAGGAAAACGTCTTAGGACTATACTCTCTAGACCAATGCGATGCCGAAACCATCTTCAAGACAATAAAGGATGCCTTGGTCAGGTACAATCTTCCCCTCACCCTTTGTCGCGCAGCATGTTTTGACGGAGCCGCTTCATTTCAAGGCAAACACAGTGGTGTTGCAGTTAGGTTGCAGGAAGAAGAACCAAGAATCACGACAACGCACTGCTACATGCATTGCATTAATCTTGCTGTGCAAGACATGGTGAAGCATGTTCCCAAGCTGAGAAACTTCCTGACAACAGTGACGGATCTAATAAATTTCTTGCGAGATTCGCCAAAGAGAGTTGCCATCGTCAAGACTGTGGCAGAAGCACTCGGCTGTCCGCAGACTCATATCAGGCCCCTCTGCCCCACGCGTTTCACTGTGAAACAGAAGGCTCTGAGCAACATCAAGGAGCAGCTGCAAGCTGTGAAGGAAGCCTTGATCACAATAGAAGACACCGTCACAGACAGAGACACACAATCAAGAGCAAGTGGATTCTACGGGGTTGCTACCAGCTTTGAATTTACCATTTGTCTTTGCATGAGTATCACCGTGTTCGAAGTAAGCGACAGGCTCAGCGAAGCACTTCAGTCACCGCATGTATCAGCAGGACAAGGGGTTAAGCTTACACAAGTAGCTCTTGGACAACTGCAGAACATGCGTAAGGATGAATTCTTCGATGAAGTTTGGCAACATTCACTGGACTTCGCACAACAGCATGACCAAGAAGAACCCAAACAACCGAGACAACCCAGAGCACCACGGCGCTTTCAGGACAGTGATCCACACGTTTTCAAGACCCCAAAAGACATGTACAAATCAGTTTGGTTTGATGCACTAGACAACGTGATTTCAGGGCTGCAAGATCGAGTCTCTTCAAAGGCAATATCTGTCTTGAGTGCCATAGAAGATCTTCTGCTATCCGCTTGGTCAAATAGTGAGGTCCCAGCCAAGTCGCTCGAATGTGTAGTCAACCACTTTGGAGACGATCTGAATGAATCTCGACTTGGAGCTCAGCTACGGGTTCTTGAGAATCTTAAGGACATCACCAGTAGACCTACTCCTGGTCACAAAGTAACAGTGAAGCACATCATTGACTCCATCTCCGAGACAGATGTGAAGACCATGATCCCGGAGGTTGTTAAACTCTGCAGGCTCTACATTGTGCATCCGGCCACAACAGCCACGGCAGAACGCTCATTCAGTACACTCAGACGCCTCAAAACCTATCTGAGAGGAACGATGTCACAGTCTAGGTTGAACTCACTACTAATTCTCACTATGTACAGGGAGAGGGTAGACTTGATTGACATGGTAGATCTCGTCAATGAGTTCATTTCACGCGGCGACACAAAACGAAGAAACGCTTTTGTTCCCATGAAGAAAGTCTAAATGTTCTGACAAGTCAGTGTTCAAGTGTGGAAAGTCAAGGAAAAAACAGGCGTATTTTGAATCAGTTCAGAAAAGTGATGTTTTAGAAAGCAATTGTAGTACGATAAATGCATTACATAATTATACTACACACCTAACATTTAAGTAGGAAATACCAGACACTTAAAGGTAACTTTGAGTACCTACTGGTCAATGGTGAACAAGTTTACAAGTGTGTTGGTCTTTGAAGACCTTGATTGATTTTCAGCTGACAGTAATCGCATTACCACGGTAGTATGGAAATAATTTATCTCAAATGTGCTGATTTTTTTAGGATCACAAGTTAAATCATGCTTGATATTTTTTACGGTTCCCCACGCAAAGAAAAAAAAAAACAGTTCTCTGTACCATAATCCTTGTTGTGCTGGTTCTATAAACATGATGATTTGTTTTTATATGTTGTTACATTAGGAATATTCTACTGTTTCCAATACATTTAATGGGTACCAGGTATTCAATTTCACAACGCTTCATAACTTATTCACAGTTTTAGCCAGGTTCTGTGAACTTTCTTTAATTCAGTAAGTACTCCAGCTTATATGTACGGAGATCAAGTGATTTAACAAATAGAAACAGTATCATTTTCAAGAATTTGCGATGGACATTGAATAACTTTCATTACATTTGATTTTCCTGCAGTATGAACATGCTATGATATTTGTCTAAGAAGACGGAAGCAATTAATTTCGTTGTTCAATTTTTCATAATGTCTCGTTTTCCCTATATTTTAGGGAATACTGGACGTGTAAATTCTTATTCTCTTAACGTGCCGCAGATCTTCGCAGATCTTCACCAAATAATACACATAAAGTCCAGAGAGGTTTAAAGGGGTAGTTCAGTTTTGGTAGAGAGGGCGCTGCACATCACAATTTATTTGTGACGTAATGAAAAACTGAGTGTCGAATTTGAGAGAACTTGCAATTTTACTCGCAGAACAAAATTTATTTGGTCAAAATCGACCCAGAAACGGCTGAAATATCAATAAATTTATCTGATCTTATAATTGTTTGGGGACCAAATAATAAAAATTTAAAAAATGCTTGCACTTATTAAAAAATGTTAAAAAGCATTTTTTAAATAGTTGTTGATGATCTCTCTATTTAATCATTATTTCAATAAACCATCACATGCATAATTTTGAAAGAAAAATGGTTCAAACCAATGCCTTTTTAGAAAGCGCCCTCTTATGTTTTAATGGCGCTTTTTGAATGATAACGGGCTTTTTACTTAGTCGTTTGTAATTTTGTATACATTTCGAGCATGGTGGAGTTAAGCTCTATTAGTTTATAATGTTAATGTCCAGGTTTGGTTACTAAAGTTCCGCCTTACCAAAACTGTACTACCCCTTTAAATCATCTGGCATGTTAAGAGTTAAACCTATGCGCACCACCTTCTCGCAAATAGGCAAAACTGATAACAGTTCAGTAAGTTAGATCATGTGACATCTGCTTGATAGTGTATTCATTCATTAGTTCAAGGTATTGTTATTGCCTCCGTGATGTCATTCATTTATTTTCGAAGAATATTATTAGCCAGAAGAAAGTAAGTTGACGGCCATATTGGTGTCCGATGTTCCCTACACAGACTTTATAGGGCAGATGTTCGTTTTCATTGTTTAACCATTGCTAAAATACCAAGCGTTGATTATGTAATTATGGCTATGATGAGACAGAAATTATAAAATAATAATATACAAAAGGATTAATAAAGAATGAGCTTCAAAGGAATCGTGGATTTCAATTACTGCGCACACCTTCTTCTTCATTTCATTTAAACATTATATAAACACTGTATGTATGTGTGTGCGTGCGTGTGTATGTGTTTGTGTGTGCGCGCGCGCGTGTATGTGTGTGCGTGCGTGTGTATGTGTTTGTGTGTGCGCGCGCGCGTGTGTGTGTATGTGTGTGTGTGCGTGTGTGTGCGTGTGTGTGCGTGTGTGTGTGTGTGTGTGTGTGTGTGTGTGCGTGTGTGTGCGTGTGTGTGTGTGTGTGTGTGTGTGTGTGTGTGTGTGCGTGTGTGTGTGTGTGTGTGGGAATGTATGTTGTGTAACTTGCGTATGGTCTGGGGTGAGTGTGGTTGGGCATGAGCCCCTAGCAAAACAAATCGTGAGCCCCCTTGGGTCTTTGCCCCCCCAATCCAAAACTGCTTCCGGCGCGCCTGGCGGTGTCGCCTTGCTGGTAGTAGTTGAGTAATTTGTAAATTTGCACATACATGTATCAAGTTATGTCAGTGTGTCGACCCATTTGTCTTTCGGAGTTGGACCAGGCAGAACGTGGTTGTCAATTTAGTGCACCAATTGATCGTCTCTCTGAGGTGGACCAGGCGTGAAGGAGCAGTGGATTTTCTAGTCATCTGTAATTCGGAGCCTGACCTTAGCAGAGCTAGGAGATTACTGTAGGTGGTACATGTTGTTTTACATAACTTTGTGTTTGACAGACTACAAGTTGGTTATTCTACATTCAGTAGTTTGCATTAGCATAGCTTAGTACCTGTTTTGTAACTTTGTCAAGCATGGATGCCCTGTTTGATGTAGATGAATTTGTTGAAGATGTCACGGTAGGCAAATTGAAATGTCTGAGGAAAGTCTACTTGAAAGAAGTAGCACACTATTACAGTGTTTGTTTTCCTCCAACTGCTAGGAAAGCTGAAATTCTTGGGTTAGTGTTGCGGCATCTTGGCTTGGATAAAATAGAAAAGATTAATGCCAGTCGTATTGCACAAGCTAAGTTTGAGTTGGAGCAAGCAAGACTTAATTTGGAAATAGAGAGAGCAGAATTGGAGAAACTGAAGTTAGAGAATTTGCGACGAGGGGTAAAGTTGAAGGAAGCTGGAGAGGCTGAGTGCCTTGCTGATGTCATTTTGGTTGAGACAATCCCAGGGCTGGGTGAGTTGGTGCCAGATTTTGTTCTGGATGAGTTTCCTTGCGATGAGTTTGTGTCTCTGCAAGTTTGTGGTGAAGACAACATCCCTGGAGATGAAATTCCTGTGATGGAGAAGACTGCTCTACCAGGAGGCGAGCCAGCTGGGTACTGGACAGATGTTCTGACTGAGCCGGATGGGTGTGGACGTCAGATGGATGAAGCCTCTTTCTCCGCTGCTTGCAATCCAGGTGATTGCAGGACTGTGATTGGGTCAGGGGATGGACCAGGTGGAGAGTTGATGGGTGGAGACTGGACAGATGACTGGACGAGACCTGGTGGATACCAGAGGGATGACGCGTCATCGGCAGATTCAGCTTGTAGTCCAGGTGACCGCAGGCATAGTCAGCCTGCACTCCAGGAGCCTCCTGATGTCGGGGAAGCTGACCAGACTGTGGAGAAGCGACAAGGCGGTCGATATCTGGCCAGTGCTGCTAGATGGCGTAATGGTGGTCAACGCAGGGCCAGAGTTCGTAGACGGCGACGATGTGGTCGAGGACGTGCCATGGAAGCGAGGAGGCGAGCAGGAGCTCGTCGAAGGGTTCGGACTCGCCTACGACGTGGAGGATGTGATGCTGGAAGATGTTCGCGGATGCCCCGGTGCAAGTCGCGAGGTCGTCGTGGGAGACGGCGTAGGGACCATCCCGATGCTGATCTGTGTGTTCGCGGTCAACATGAACTATTTCCGATGGCCAATACGGAACCGAGAAGCCAGTACTTACCGTTTGAGATACTGGACTTCAAGAAAAGGAAAAAATAATTGATTGATCTTTGTCTTTAAGCCAAATGGACTGATACCAAAAGCACAAAGAAATGGACTGGAAATGACAAAGACACCTTGACAGTGAAGCAGTGGCCTTTGCTGGTGATGTAGCGCATTCTGCTGGTGCCAGTGGGAGAGAGAGGACGTCGTTGGCGAGGGAAACGCGGCACTGGAGGTCGACGATCGACGATGATGGAACGGTCTGTGATTAATTATGAAGAATTGGACTTCAAACAGAAATTAGAAACACAGTGAAATGAGAACGTGGACACAAACTTTGTATTGACATTGAAATGATTGAATCACTGTGAACAAAGGAATGAGCTGATATTGGAGTGAACATTAAAACAAAAAATAACACTTGAAATTTCAGCTCAAAGAGGATTCAGTAAAGAGAATCGGGAAAGACTGAAATTATATTCTGATGAATATTTAAAGAAAAAGAAATAAAATATTTCTTTTGTAATATATGTACCGGTAATAAGTTTTTGGAAAACTGTACTATTGCATTAAGTTAAATGTTTTTTTTTTTAACAGGATTGCTGGGCAGACTGTGGATTACTTGAAGAGATAATTATTCATTTGTTTTTTTTTCTTTTACAGGATGGTTCATATCAAAAGATTGATGCAGCTAGCAGTTGATATGGGAAAGAAATGTATTACTTGCATGTTGTAAGAAAAGTTGGTGTACCTTTTCTTTAGTGACAGATAATATAGAGGTATTTGAAGCTAAGAAGTTTCTGTGGAAAATAAATTGTACAATTTTGCGGAAAAAATATGTGAATTGTAATGACAAAAGGAAATGATTGGTATTAGACATTTTATTGATTGCAAGCATGTATTTTTGTGATTTTAAGAAAATGTTTGTTTAAAAAGAAAAATTAATCACAAGGTATTGTTTGTTTCTAGGTAATAATCAGGAAATATGCATGTTTGTATTTATAAACATTGATAGTATTATTGTCTTCATGCATCATTGGAAATGTTTGTTATCGATCTAATTTGAGATAACCGATCCTGTTTGTTAAATATGTATTATGCTCACTTTATTTTTTCTGTTGAGAAATGAATAGTCCTGGCAGGCTAGACAGTGATGAAAGTTTGAAAGTCTATGATATAGTGAAAATCATAGGGCTTAGTTTATATACATTCAGTTTCGTATTTGTCTTATAATGCCAGGAGCAGGTTGGGGTCATTTATTTCTATTGTATAAATGCCCTCTTTAAGGAGGGAAGTGTGACGGCGACCCATAGCCGCTTTGATGTAATTAAGCGTGCCATAGGCACGCGACGTGGATTTTTAACATGGTTTCATTGAAAGCAACATCTCGGCAGTTTTGTGTATTCTTTTTGTGTATCTTTTGAGAGGAACTCGGGAGAGTTTGGTGGTTATGAAGTTCCAATCATCATCAACTCATAACACATGAATAATGGAGCTTGCATCATAATTGAAACGGATGTGGCCGTTTTCAAACTTCAGGGGAGGGGGGGGGGGGGGGGTGTTCCCCCATCCCAGCCCCCGCCTCCTAGACCAATGTATCCACTGGAAATGTATAACTGTGTGCAAAGACAGACTGCAATGAGTTAGCAAATATACATTTATATTTTCGCTCTTTTACTGGCATGACTGGGTCATATCCATTTAGCGACACATTTTCACACATTTTTCATATCAGATCACAATATATAACCAACCATTCCTCATGTGTTGCACATGTCAACACAGTTACTAGATTATTGGAACTCAGTTTTTCATTATCTCGCAAACAAATCATTTTGTGTAGCGCCCTCTATACCAACACTCAACTATCCTTTTAATATGACATTTTGACACATGACTAAGTGCATGGATGGACAAAACACATTATACACTTTGTTATATTTTGCATATTGTCAACAAAGTTATTAGAACCCTTTTGTCATGTTTGTGGTTCAGTTTTGTGTAGGCCACCAAACAATCACTATTGATTAGTACCCGGTTCTCGCTTTTATATCTGACTTTGCCAAAAAATTGGCAACATCTTCAACACTATTATTTAGAACTCCAACGGTTCTCCCATACTTCATTGTATTCGTATTACCGATAGAAGTATGGAACATATTTCGGCTTTCAACATTTATTTTCCGTTATAAAGATATGTGTGATTGAAATGTTCAGGTGTATAAAAATCAATAGTGTATGCAAAGATAGTACAATGAATATCACTTTGCATTATCGCCCATAACTTGGTCATATGACATTCATTTACCATGTAATTGTCACACATCACTCAGTGGATATGTCAGATCACAGAACTACACATTTGATCAACCAGTTACCAGTTGTTGCACATGTGAACACAGTTACTAGATCCAAATTATATTCATATTCTGCTATTCAGCTTTCATAATATTATAGAAACCTTAACATCTTGGAAGGGATTGTACATCTCATTCACGAATATTAATTGTAAAGGTGACATAACATAATCAATTATTGAGTTATTTATCACGCCATATTGTCTGCATATTGACAAAACCCGTTTTTAATTGATTTGCATTCAATTATTTACATATTGCAAAGCCTGAGCATAGGTTGATAGGATCACATTGTGCTAATGACATTTCAGTCATAAAGTGCATGTATCACATGTTCACAATATCTGTTTATGATTTGTAACTTAGTTGTGACAGAATAATAGTAATGTGTTGCTTTGCTCAGATCTTACGGAAGACAAAGAAATCGAACCATGTTACTACAGCGATCTCTCCAGTTGATAACTCGACCAATTTGAAAATCGATCTTGGCAGGTAAAAGTTCTTAAGGACTCTTCTAATACATTTCAAGTCCTTTGTGTACAGCGTGATACTCAAGTTCCAGTTTTCCATGCATGCAATCAGTATGCTATCATCCTTTCGGATAGCAATGCGTGTATGATGACTAACCACCTTGATGTGATGAAGGACGGTGCCTTTCTCATCATCAATGACCTTGACTGACTCTAACCCATCACTCACTACCAGCCTTTTGCTGCGATTCATGTGACAGATTTCCTTTGGCTTGAAGTCATGGCACTGAATATCCCGACGCGAACCGTCGTCTAGTCGGAATATAATGATTGTGTTGGCCTTATTATATGCACTAACGGCGTATATGTTGTCATCTCTGTCTACACACATGGCGACCAAATGTGAATTAGGATCCCACTTAGGGAAAGTGTAGGAGTGATCCTTCCTTTCCCATGCCGGTGTGTACAGTCTGACTTTGTTTTTATCCCCTCGTACAACGTAGCTACCGTCAGACAAGACAGATACAGAGCGTACCTTCCAATTGTCCATCACTGTTTCCCGCGGCCCATCAACAGAGACAATTCCGATGGCCCCCACATCCCAATTACTAATAACAACGTGCCCATTGGGCAATGCAACTGCATCACTTTGACCTCTATGAGAGAGTGGAAATTCGCTCACGTGTTCAAGCTTCCAGTCAAGTCGTTGCAATTCACCCAGACTGCTGCTGTTGGGAGTAATGCTCTGGGTGAATTTCCACCGCTTTGCAAGGTCAGCTATGGATTTGACATGATCGGCATCAGGCTTACTGCTATGTTTAGACAACACGCTCTTCAACTCACTACAGATCGTATTGTGCACATCCAGTGTCTGCCCCTCTAGCAATGCCCTGACACCATTTCCGACCAACTGAGATGCACTCTCAATGCAAGAAATCGTGTTACCATCGGATACCTTGATCTTCTCAAGTTGTGTGATGAGAGCAGCCATTTCTCGTTTGCATCTGGCGATGAGATCATCACGTTCCCTCGTTAGATTATCAAGATGATACTTCACTGCTTCCTCATATGACTGGTTTATCTCAGCTATCCTCTGATCAAATTCAACCTCAACAACCGGTTGTTGCTCGTCAGCGAGCTCTGCATGCGCCTTGAACTCCCCAATTTTAATGCCAGCTTCTGACTGAAGGGATTCAATTTTCTTCTGAAAAGTTTTCTTGTACTCAGAGACCTCTGTGATATTGTGATCCGGTTTTCCGTGGTAGAGCATGTGACATCTGAAGCAGATGGACACGTTACATGATGTACAGACATACAGCTTCTCTTCATCTGGATGCTTGGTACAGAAACGCTTCACTTTGACCTTTGCGATCTTGACGTCATCCATGCTGACAACATCATGTTTCGCGTTCTTCTTGAACCTCCTATGAGCCGCTGTGCAGGGGTCACACATGTACTCGTCACACTGTACGCAGTATTGAGACGCGGGGGATTTAGCTTCCGGGTCACAGACAGTGCAGCTTTTTTTTACGTTTTTCATGTCCTCTACCATAGAACTAATCAGAATGTTAGTTTGCAGTCTAGAAATGTCTCCTTTCTTGATTTTGGTGTTCTGGCGACAAATTGGACAAGAAAGATGGTTCTGTTGGGGATGACATTTATATAGATGGTCCAAACATTCCTTACAGAAAGTGTGGGCACAAGTCAAAAGTTTGGGTTGAGAAAATAGCTCGAAGCATAAACAGCACTCCAAACTTTGAGCAACTACAGCATCTTCACTCGCCATGGCTCTGTAAATGAGATTCATACAATCGAAAGGAAGATGTCATAGGTATAAATTGTTTGATAATAAATGTAGCTAATCTACGTGTCAACTATTACGGTCATACTAACTACGTAGTATAATAATATTATGCGCTTGACTTCGATCCCATCAGAGGAAATGGTCGATATTCAATTCAAAATGTTGACAAATGTTGACTTGACCCATTCGAATCATATGGCAAAAGCAATACAAACAGCATTGCAACTGAGAAAATATGTGTAAATAATACAGAGATACATATTGAAGTATTGAATTGAATACCAGCCCAGGGCTGATATTTAATTCAATACTTAGATTAAGTAAGAAATTTACTTAAGCATTTTCTAGGCTGAGTACTCAACTTTTTGACTCTTACTGCAGTAAAACAAAATCTTAATGTAATATTTGAAGACATTATGACATCAACATTTTTGTAAGATTTTCAGTTGATGAATTAATAAAATCTCAATTTCTTACTTAAGCTAAACTTTAAATTAAGTATGGAATTGAATTCCGGCCCATATTGTACAATACCTTTTTTCAACATGATGGTCATTTCCGTGTTGGTGTATAATTAACACGCATGCAGGGACTATGGAATTAATAGACTTTTTAACTTTTTTGTTTACATTTTGTACCTGGTTACGAATGATTGTACTAACACATTGAGCATAAACCATTTTCAACAAAAAAATACAGCGCAATACAAATCAAACAATGGGGGACGTTGCTAGTGATCATGATAATCGCAGTATTATATGCAGTGTTTAGTTCTAGTTGATCACATTTTTATTTTGTTTGATTGATCGATTGTTTGATTTGTTTTATTTCACAAACTCACGTATTTCAAGCTAGTTGAAGCACGAAAACAACTCCGGTGTATGAAATGTAGTTCCTCATTCATTAATGTTCATTCCGATTGAACAAGGTCACGTATTAGAATCTTCTTTGAAGCACGAAGACAACTTTGAAATTGAGGAATGACTTTTTGCACTGTCGTTCTACTAACTCGAACCAATCGAAAATATTCCCCTTTCCGTAAGCGCACGTTGTTACAAATCGTCTGTGAAAGACTCCTTTTTAAACATAATGTTACAGCTTTCAAAACGATCCAAAATGAAAGGAAGCGAAACGGGTGTTTTATTGCGCTTGGTAGACAGTCGCAATATGTGGTTAGGTGACGCATTTCCCGTGACGCAAATACTCACACACAGGGTAGTTCGCATGTTCATGGTTGTATACCAGAACACCTAAGCATAGCGCTATTTCAATACCTAGCTTGCATGTAGCAAGGCCAAAGGGAAAGTAATTCCTTATTAATAGCTAAACACATACAGCTCTGTCGCAGTTAGGTAAACACATCGTATATTTAAAACGAAAACGTAGTCATGGTAGTAGACATAGTAAAACAAAAATGAATGGCATACATTGAGACAGATAGATAGGATGAAGGGAGTAGTCCGGGAGCCAAAGGCATTAATTTGCCTCAGGGTTAAAGTCTCTGATAGCTGATATTTGTTTGCTGAATATTAATCTATGGAGCGTATTATGTATATTTACATTGTTATGATAACAAGATAAATGCAGAATTATCAGTTTGCATAATTTCTGAATATAATTGTTTCACTTAGGAAATAGAACCCGCATTTGTAATTATACGTGCAATGTTTCACAGATTTTTGAAGTAAACATTCTTTGTGCTGTGTTTAGGTTATTATTACTGCGGTCGGAAATCAGTACATGAAACGAATACTTTTTTACTATCTATTTTACTCTCTATACCTAATTTTTCCTCAAGAAAAAGAATTTGGCAGTCATTTCCCATGAAATCAATCAATTTGGGGGTAATTAGTAAATATCTAATTGTCCTGGGTACGCCCCTTTTAAATCGCCAAAATGTGACGTCATCTAAAGAACGGACTAATGAACTAAATTCTGTAGATGACGTAAGCCAATGAATTGTCAATCACGCTGCCGATTCTGGACCCTAAATGTGGGTGGGGCGCAAATTGGCCACTAAGTGAGATTTGGCATCAGAAAGTTAGTCTAAAATCAATACTGTGTTTATTTTCATGGAGTTTTTTTTGGCAGACCTATTTTACAAGTCATCAACTATGGAATAAGTACCAAAGTACCTTGTATTTGTAGTGCCTTTACGTGGTTACGGGTAATTTCGGTCCCTGTAGCACTGATCACTATAGTTATGACACTGATGATAATTCGGGCCTGGGTGGCAGAATATTCAAAACAAAATATTCAAATGATCGCATGTAGCATAAATTATAAATCCACTCTCATAATGGACTAGATGAGATTCGCTCTGATTGTATTCGCTTTTTGTTTCCCTTCAGTTCTCAGTTGTACTGGATCAAACCCATAGAGGGCGATACCCGCAACTCACGCAGAGCCATATTGCACAATCACAAAATCTGTACTCCCGAAATCCTGGTTCTGGCTGGCTAATAAATGATACGCGCCCTCTCTCAGAATAGCGCAGCAAACATCGATATAAAACTACTGGATATAGCAACAGCGCCCTCTTCGTGAAACCAGCGACAGTGTGAAAAGTACAACCAATGCAAAAGTGCTCCATTCACCGTCCGTAAATCGATTTACGCGAATGAATGGAGCTCCTTTTGTATTGAGTGTACTTTTAGATATTTGCAGCGGCTTCAATGTCGCGCATTCTGCAGTGTGCAGCGTGCTATATCCAGTTTGTTTATCGATGGATCGTTGGGATCTAACAGTGTGATAAAACAGTAAATAATCTTGACTAGGAACTAGGAATGGACTAGTTGGTTAAACAAAATAATAATAATGTTTGCTTATTCCATGTTTTATGACTTGGATCACCAGTTCATTTCAAAACGATGCCAAACTTGAAAAGAAGAGCTTAATTCCAAAAATGGCGCTAAATCCATTTTTTTTTTTCAACTGGTTAAAAGCAGTTCTTTTGTTCAACTTTGTACAAACGGTTATGTCGGCTATGCGCAAAACTAATAATTATGAGTGTTTTGTCGAATTTTGATTAGGTATTTGTCACTCTTTTAATAATGTACATGTATTATGAATGTTTTGAATGAATGAAGGTTTGTGACAAACATTTTAATTGGCTGTATGTATTGTTTCGTGGACGGTACATGGCTGTGATATATTGTTTCTGCCGTGTGTGATAATTTCGTGTTCCATGGAATTTACACCATTTGTAGCCAATTTAATGCAAAACAGTTACATGTGTCATACAGGCCCGTTGGATGCTAACGCACCCCCTCCCCCTCCCCCAATTCAGAAAGGTCCACTTTTTACCGCTCTCGTTCCACTTTTTACCGATCTCGGGTCCACTTTGTATTGGTGTCGACCATCTAAACCAATGCTAACCAGTGGTCTCGGCCTCTGCCGCAAAAAATTGTTGGTTATTAACCCCCTTACATGACTCTCAAACAGTGGTATCAGTCTCAGCCACGTTCTGGTTCGGTCTCGGTCCCGTTTTTGTAAATTAACCCCTAACCCCCCTTGAAAAATCCTGACTACGGGCCGAAAATTGTCGGTGATGAACCCCCACCCCCCCCCCCCCCCCCCCAATTACACGATTCTCAAACAGTGGTCTCGGTCTCGGCCACGTTCTGGTTCGGTCCCGGTTCTTTGTTTGCAAATTACCCCCTAACTCCCCCCCCCCCCCCCTCCTTGAAAACTCCTGGCTATACGGGCCTGGTCATGTGAAATCTGAACCAATCAGATTTTGTTGTCACATGTTTTGTCTCGCAATCAATCGCAATTTTACAATCGACTGCAACACTTTCCGCAAAGGGTATTATGTATTATGATAGGATATTATACGTTTTGTAATCATCTATGGCTTTGGCGTATTGCCACACAAGCTCATCACGTGGAGTAAAACAATTGACTGTATTCCCTGGAAATTCGCACTGCCCCGCTGGCCCAGAGCCTCCAATTGGCTCTTCGCACTGGCCCGCTGGCCCAGAGCCTCCAATTGGCTCTTCGCACTGGCCCGCTGGCCCAGAGCCTCCAATTGGCTCTTCGCACTGGCCCGCTGGCCCAGAGCCTCCAATTGGCTCTTCGCACTGCCCCGCTGGCCCAGAGCCTCCAATTGGCTCTTCGCACTGCCCCGCTGGCCCAGAGCCTCCAATTGGCTCTTCGCACTGCCCCGCTGGCCCAGAGCCTCCAATTGGCTCTTCGCACTGGCCCGCTGGCCCAGAGCCTCCAATTGGCTCTTCGCACTGGCCCGCTGGCCCAGAGCCTCCAATTGGCTCTTCGCACTGCCCCGCTGGCCCATAGCCTCCAATTGGCTCTTCGCACTGGCCCGCTGGCCCAGAGCCTCCAATTGGCTCTTCGCACTGGCCCGCTGGCCCAGAGCCTCCAATTGGCTCTTCGCACTGCCCCGCTGGCCCAGAGCCTCCAATTGGCTCTTCGCACTGCCCCGCTGGCCCAGAGCCTCCAATTGGCTCTTCGCACTGCCCCGCTGGCCCAGAGCCTCCAATAGGCTCTTCGCACTGCCCCGCTGGCCCAGAGCCTCCAATTGGCTCTTCGCACTGCCCCGCTGGCCCAGAGCCTCCAATTGGCTCTTCGCACTGCCCCGCTGGCCCAGAGCCTCCAATTGGCTCTTCGCACTGCCCCGCTGGCCCAGAGCCTCCAATTGGCTCTTCGCACTGCCCCGCTGGCCCAGAGCCTCCAATTGGCTCTTCGCACTGCCCCGCTGGCCCAGAGCCTCCAATTGGCTCTTCGCACTGCCCCGCTGGCCCAGAGCCTCCGATCCAATTGGCTCTGCTGCCTAATTTTACTTGCCCGATGGGGCAACCAAACCTTTGTTTTGGACTCCATTTGTCTTTCTTCAGACCAACAGTAACAACCACAATAACATTAATGATAATAATGATACTATTATTATACTATATTAATAATAATAATAATGATGATGATAATAATAATGATAATGATAATGATAATAATAATAATAATACTAATAGTAATAATAATAATGATAATAATAATAATAATACAAATAATAATAATTACAATAAAAATTATACAAATAATAATCATAATAAAAATGAGCATAATGATAATAATACTAACTAGACATTAAATTCGTCACTGTGACGAATTAGGTGATACGTATGACCTTTGACCTTTGACCTTTATTTACACAGTTAAGAAATCATTTTCATAATACTAACCTATTTTGTATGTTCAGGTAGATTATCAGAATCGATCCACGTTTCAAAATTCAACTTCGCATCTGTTAGTATATCCCCTAATGTAGTAAAAATAAATCTTGGAAACAGTTTTTAACTTGGTCTAAATACATTACTGATGAGAAAAAGTGATGTTTCCATTTTTTATTTTTGGTCCCAGGGTGCATTTTGGCGATTTTAAAGATAATTAGCTAATTTGCATATTTCTGAAATAAGGTCAGGGGTCATTTTCCATCTAGGAATAGTACAATAGTAATCAAAACAATCATGACAGGGTAATTTTGGGCAAGGAATCCATTTCCAGTGCTCATTTTCATGTGCCGTATGGGGAACGCCCTAAAATCCAAGATGGCGTCCCCTAATTTGCATATTTATGAATATTATTGATTTACAGTAGCTACATCCTCTAATAAGTATTAATTGCAGGTCGTATAGATTAAATCATGCTCTTAACCGGTTGCTTCCGAAAATAAAAGCGCATCTATCGACCCCCAAAACGAGATTCTTTTCACTGATGCGAGCCAAGGCCTCCACACAAAAGACCAGCGGCCGTGTGTGCGTGCAGAGAAATCGATTTTTTTGTTTCGCTTGCGGTTTCACAAAGGTGGTGCACGCACAAAAGGCCGGTAACCTTGTATAGAAATGTATTCTATACCAC
>JBAMJV010012443.1:0-34352 GCA_037951105.1 Echinarachnius parma | reverse complement strand
AAGAGATTTCTAAAACTATTAAACCGTCGTCCAACGTTTAATTGTGCATTATACGTGTATTCACCCGGTGAGAAAGTTCGCACACGGATTCCAAGGAGTACCACGAGTACGTGACCCGCGCTAGCTACGTGACCCGCGCACAAATAACAAGCATAAGCGATTACTTAACAAAATAACAAAACCTCGCTTAAACTGACTACATGTAATTATATATTCTTCATATTTGAGATCTTTTTCCGTGACATACCTTTACAAATTTCGGCTTCACAATACGTTTACAAGAATTAGTACACAATTGTTGTAATATTATGCTAAATCAGTTAAACTCCTTTATTGACCGATATATAGTTTGATGGAGGGACACATTCGTTTTTCATTCGTAGAATCCAAATTACAGGGCTGTTCAATCTGATTTACTTTGTGTGTATTACATTCATCCCCATCCGTCAACTGGAAACTGTTCAGACGTTTTGTAAAAGAGGGACTGTCCCTTTAAAACTGATGATCTTCGAACCCCTTTGAAAATAAGAAAAGGTTACTAGTATGCAATCGAACATGAAACAAACAGATAATAATTGTTCTCATCTGTGGTATTGAAAGGTTTTGTGCTTTTCTGAGTTGTTGACCGTTGGCTCTAGTTCATGGCGACTGGAAGGGAAGGGGGATATCATGTTGCAATGGCGACCAAAACTCAGCAAGATATTTCTAAATTTTGTTAAAGTGTATATTCTTTGATATGATGTGATTTAACTTTTGCCAAACTCCAGAAATGGGCGGGAGTACACTGAGTAAAAAGGGCGTACGTATAGGCGTACGTAGGGGAGGGGGGGGGGGGGGGGGGGGGCTTCCCGAGTGTTTTTCAAACGGTGACACGGCAGGCGATGGCTAATACCATGCTAGCGGCAGAATGGTGAGCAACTACTTATATCGTGTTGATGTCGTTGTTGACGATGAGACAGTCACCACTACCGGTTCAACCTAGGGGGTCAAGGTATAACGTGTAATACATTTTGTACATCATGTACATCGGAACAACTTTAGTGTTTGCTTATAACGATACTGTAGGTTCGTGATTACTTCTAGATGTTCGAATTTATTAAAACGAGCGAGTCATTTCGGTCAGCTCTAAGAGTTGAGAGAGTGATGGTCGTCTGCGGAAGATGTGCACTGAAGCCTGGTCGCATACAGCCAGCTCGGAGGGAGAGAGGCATGCCAGTTGTAACCATCGAGACTCACTGCGGAATGTTTGGAACCCTTCAATGATCGTTTCCAGGTATTTCCCATCTGCCGAGTATTTCCTGATACTTGTTTGCCCGTTAACGGCCAGCAATGCGACGTAGATGTTGTCTTGCTGATCACAGGTTGAGATAGGGACAAGGTCTTCTCCACCAGGTATCCTGCATACCTCCTCCCCGTCCTGTGTAATAACCTGCACCGCATCCTGTATGCCTATCATGCATTCTGTGACAGCAATGTTGCCT
Organism: Echinarachnius parma; assembly: GCA_037951105.1. NCBI lineage: Eukaryota > Metazoa > Echinodermata > Echinoidea > Clypeasteroida > Echinarachniidae > Echinarachnius > Echinarachnius parma. Next base: position 32,871 of record JBAMJV010012443.1, on the reverse strand, counting down.
GACTTCATGATGGATGAGGACCATGGTTCCAGATCGGTCTTGATGGTATTGATGGGTTGTCCTCCGGACTGCTCGAACACGTCTATCTCTTTGAACACAGGATATCCCACGTAGATCCTGTTTTTGTCATCAGTACTCAAACATGTAGTGCCTTGGTCAGGTGACTTTCTCATCACGTAAAGGGCATTCATTGGTGAATTTCTTATTTCTTTATCAATCAAGTAAAGTTTAATTTCAGATGAATTTCGCACAATAATGTTTTTGTCATTTATGTGCGCCATACTGTGAATGTCAACGTCATCTAACACCCTCCTCTTTTGCTCATCATCAATCTCGATGATATCTACCCCTCCAGTGCCATACCCTACGGCCACATCCCTCCTCCCACTGAGTGCAAAACACGTATTCATCTTCCCGACCTTATCCGCAGGGAGATCAATCTTCTTCACAAGATACCACCCTGTGGACTCCTCAAGACGCCCAAGGCTGATCGCTGGGTTTGGGATGAACGCAACGGTGAGGTCATTAAGTTGCGTTAATACACCTCCTTCTGCCGATGCCTGTTCTAACATGTGTACATTATGCATGGCTTCTTCTATCTTACTGTAATCATCGACAAGCTCAACCTCTGCCTTTGCCTTCTCCATAATTGATGAACACTTCTTGAGCATTTGTGACATATCATCATATATATTTCCGTTACATGAAGTCTTTATGTCCTCGACTTGGCTCAAAAGCTTAGTTTGATCTTGAGAGAGCGCATTAACAAAATCAGTAGAAGCTTTATTGATACCATACTTTAAACCTTGAACTAATGAAAAATAGGTCTGAGCCCTTGGTGTTACCTTCAGCGTGGCTATCCTTTGACTTATCTCATTGACTTTAGCGCATCTCTCATTGAGCTGGTCTTTTAGTTTACACATGTACCTCTCGAGAGAGAGGAGTTGATGGCCGCTATGTTCATCGCAAACACAGTCCCCACATGACATTTGCGTGCAGCTTTCGCAGAAATGAGTTGACTGTTTTGACTGGTGGTGATGACACGGGCATGACGGGAGCATCGATGGATCAAAGTCACATGCTATACAAAAATAATTAAAGAGAAATAGAAACAAAAAGATAAATAGAACAAACAAATGATGAGAAGGATAATTATAATATTTATGACTACAATTTGAATTCGTCACTCTAATACGAATTAGGCGATACGTACCGATAGATTAAGTTGATCCAATTATGATACAAATGCATTTTGTATCCCCCCCTTAAAACAAAAAGAAGGGGAAAGTAGTCAATACAATGATATGTACGAAATAGGATCACAATATGTATTGCTAACAAGTGTGGGGGGGGGGGGGGCGGGGGTGGGGGTGGGGTGGTGAAGAAGGTCTTAAATCTTTAAAATGTCTGACAATTGTAGTGTACTTGATGTCTTTTTTCAACCATATCGCAGCTTTTCTTTGGTCAATTTTAATCTGGATTTGAGTATGTTTTTAATAATAATAATAATAATTAACAATTTTTATATAGCGCATAACACATAGTTTTTAAACATGTCCCTATGCGCTGAAGAGAAAGGAAATACTCAAAGAAAAAGATTATCTGGGTTTCAAAGAGAGAGAGAAAAAACGCATTAAGTATTAAATAAGCACGTCTTTAAAGCAATCTTAAACTTATCAATAGTTTCAATATTTTTCAAATATTCCGGGAGATTATTCCATAGGGTTGAGGCAGTGTGAGCAAAGCTGCGTTCACCATATGATTTAGTGAAAACTGGTGGAATAACAAATAATTTTTTCTTATTTGAACGAAGATTGCTTAGTGGTGTGTGCAATGTTAACAACTCTTTTAAATAAGATGGCGCGAAATTATAAAAGCATTCATATGCCAACAACAACATTTTAAATGAAATACGAGACTTAATAGGGAGCCAGTGTAAGTTTCTTAAAATGTGTGACACAGATTCGTGTTTCCTTATACCGTAAATAAGTCGAGCAGCAGAGTTCTGCAGAACCTGCATCTTTTGCACTTGTCGAGCCGGAATCCCAGTAAGAATGCTGTTACAAAAGTAGAGATGACACATAACAAATGCATGAATCAACCGCTCAGTAGTTTGTTTATCTAACAGGTTACGAACCTTTCCGATTTTGTGAAGTGCAAACATAGGCGTACCCAGGGGGGGGGGGGGGGGGGGGATGGCAATTTTCGATGTTAAATTGCTAAAATTTTCAACCTCGCTGCGCTCGCATTCGTATATATATAATATTCTACAACCTCGGGTGTTTATTATTACCCTTCAAAACGCAATATCATAACACGAATATACCCTTACAATAATATTGAAACAAATGGCAATTTCCGATGTTAAATTGCTAAAATTTTCAAGCTCGCTTCGCTCGCATTCTTATATATATTATTCTACAACCTCCGGTGTTTATATATTCCCTTCAAAACGAAATATCATAACACGAATATACCCATATAATAATATTGAAACAAATGGCAATTTCAGATGTTAAATTGCTAAAATTGTCAAGCTCGCTTCGCTCGCATTCTTCTATATATAATATTCTACAACCTCGGGTGTTTATATGCTCCCTTCAAAACGAAATATCATAACACGAATATACCCATACAATAATATTGAAACAAATGGCAATTTCAGATGTTACATTGCTAAAATTTTCCAGCTCGCTTCTCTCGCATTCCGTATATGTAATATTCTACAACCTCGGGTGTTTATATATTACCCTTCAAAACGCAATAACATAACACGAATATACCCATACAATAATATGAAAACAATTGGCAATTCCCGATGTTAAATTGCTAAAATTTTCAAGCTCGCTTCGCTCGCCTTAATTACGCCATATCATAAGTCATAATCGAATATACCCATACAATAATATTGAAACAAATGGCAATTTTCGATGTTAAATTGCTAAAATGTTCAACCTCGCTGCGCTCGCATTCGTATATATATAATATTCTACAACCTCGGGTGTTTATATACTCCCTTCAAAATGAAATATCATGACACGAATATACCCATATAATAATATTGAAACAAATGGCAATTTCAGATGTTAAATTGCTAAAATTGTCAAGCTCGCTTCGCTCGCATTCTTCTATATATAATATTCTACAACCTCGGGTGTTTATATGCTCCCTTCAAAACGAAATATCATAACACGAATATACCCATACAATAATATTGAAACAAATGGCAATTTCAGATGTTAAATTGCTAAAATTTTCCAGCTCGCTTCGCTCGCATTCTGTATATGTAATATTCTACAACCTCGGGTGTTTATATATTACCCTTCAAAACGCAATAACATAACACGAATATACCCATACAATAATATTAAAACAATTGGCAATTTCCGATGTTAAATTGCTAAAATTTTCAAGCTCGCTTCGCTCGCCTTAATTACGCCATATCATAAGTCATAAACGAATATACCCATACAATAATATTGAAACAAATGGCAATTTTCGATGTTAAATTGCAGAAATGTTTAAGCTCGCTGCGCTCGCATTCGTATATATATAATATTCTACAACCTCGGGTGTTTATATATTACCCTTCAAAACGCAATAACATAACACGAATATACCCATACAATAATATTAAAACAATTGGCAATTTCCGATGTTAAATTGCTAAAATTTTCAAGCTCGCTTCGCTCGCCTTAATTACGCCATATCATAAGTCATAAACGAATATACCCATACAATAATATTCAAACAAATGGCAATTTTCCAATGTTAAATTGCTAAAATTTTCAAGCTTGCTTCGCTCGCATTCAACCTCGGGTGTTTATAATATTGTTTCAATATGATTGTATGGGTATGTTCGTGTTATATAATTGCGTTTTGAAGGGTAGTATATTATACTACCCTTCAAAACGCAATTATATAACACGAACATTCCCATACAATCATATTGAAACAAATGGCAATTTCAGATGTTAAATTGCTAAAATTTCCAAGCTCGCTCCGCTCGCTTCCCCCTCCCCCCACTAAGAGGGGTTCTCAACCAATGGTCTTGGTCTCGGCCTCGACAAATTTTGACGGACCGTGGTCTCGGTCTTGAAAATTTTGAAGGTACTTGGTCTCGGCTTCGAAAATTTTACAAAATAACCCCCCCTTGAAAAAATCCTGGGTACGCCACTGAGTGCAAAAGATGCAGATCTGTGAAACAAAATTGTCCATAGTAAAACTATCGTCAAATATTGCACCCAAGTTTCTACACTTCCTGACAGAACTGACTTGTGTGCCATCCAAGTTAATGGATGATATACGATCTGTCGAACGAAAACGTGAGGATATGTGAAGAAATTCAGTCTTGTTGCTGTTGAGCTTAACACCGTTTACCTGTAACCATTCATTAATCGCTTGAACACAATCAACCATTTGTGAAATAACATCTCCTACATTTGACTGTTTAAATGCTATATACAATTGAGTGTCATCAGCGTAAAACATTTTATGAACATTATGGTTGTCAATTAGTGCCTCTAATGGCGCAGTGTATAGTGTGAACAACAGGGGCCCTAACACTGATCCTTGAGGTACCCCTTGGGAAACACGATATATTGATGACTGTTCATTTTCTATAACAACAGTGTGGGTTCGATTTGATAAATAAGACTCAATCCAGTCAAGTGCTCCACTGCAGATACCAAACTTTTGCGACAATCGATGCAACAAGACGTCATGCTTTATGGGACGTCATGCTTTTTGCTAGACAATCGATTTTATTTTGCTTTTTGAGCACAGGAACAGGTCCAAATTAAAGGTTGAACTTTGTTTGTACTGTATCGTGCAATATGATGACTTTAGATAATCCGATTGGCCAATGTTAGGTATGAAATAATATCTACAACTCATACTTTCTCAGAATATAAAACAAATATGTTGGGATATCCATACATTTGAAAAAGTTATGGCCGATATGAGATGGGCATGTTTTACCAAAGACGCTTAATGGAAAGACCGACCACCAGACCACTGTACAATTATCCTGTACAAAGTGAACGGGCAGAGCGCGATGTACAAAATTAACACGCACTTTGATACGCAAGCTCTTCATTATGACGTCACAATAACAATGTTTACATCGCCTGACTAAAAAATAATTTCAAGAACACGTGATAAAGTTGGATGACCCCAAATTTGCATATCGCGCGTGAAATTTGTTTTGCGCACTTGGATGCGCGTACAATAATAAATAATTAAATAAAGACAGTGCGCGGACTGAGCGCGCGTTCACATTAAAATACGCTAGTAGCCATTGCCATTTTTTTCTCTACACGGTAAGATCTTTAAATTTCAAAAATATATTTCTCACAGCTATAATTCTAAACGTAAAAACGCTATCGACTATAATTTTTAAATATTTTTAACTAAGCAAAGACAAAATTAAATAAGTAAAACAATGTGTCCCCCAGGTGTACTCAACTTGGAGATAAGCTGATGTCCAATCGTCATACTAGCCCGAATTTGCCGAGTTTAAGTAAGTATGATAGGTGTACTACCATAGAAGTATGAATAAACAAACCAACCCGTTTATAACTAGAAGGCTCACTTAACGCGCGCAAGTCACGTGTCCAATAGACTTTGTATGGGCAACATGGCGGAGTGAACCGATTTTTGAAGCACAAAAGGAATACCACTAGACGTCATCGCGTCGTGACCTAGAAAGACTTGACCAATCATCATGCTATGAAGTGCGCGTAGACTATCGCGCCTATTTTCCTGCGCACTGTCCTAGATTGTATCACGCTTGAGAACAATGGGATCTATGGTGACGTATGCATATGAACTTGTTTTATTGACCTCGATCTGGTGACGACGCGTATGAACTGCTCTGTGATTGGTTTATGTAATTCCCAAGTATCCCATAATGCAACATGCAGTGGTATTCCTTTCGATGACCAAAAATCGCGGCACTCTGGCAGCAGTGACACCCCCCTGTGTACTACTGCCGTCCCATGACAAAAGGAAGCAACTCTGAATTTATCAAAATCGGGGTATTTTTTGTATGCTCTACATGATGGTGAATAAATTGAGGTCACATGACCCCTAATTTCCGAAATATAGATATATCAAAAGGAAGCAACTCTAAAGATTTCCTCATAAAACACTGACAAAAGGAAGCAACTCAATCAGCCAATCACCTATCAGCATGGAAGTGGCATGTGTGCATTGATCTCCCAATCAGCCAATCAGAGCGCGCCTAAGTGCAGCTCACTTTTCTCCTTGAATGTCTGTCAACCACTGCACCAGAATTGATACAGAAAATGCTGAAATTCGCTGATCTGTTTGCACATCTGAAGGAAACGTTAGTGTATTTTGACTGATATATATATATACATTTAAAACCCATTTCATTTATCAATCAAAATGCTGACTGTGAATAAAAAATATTTTTTTTCACAGCACAAGTTCTGATGCTATGTGTTTATTATTGTCCCACATGTAGACTTTTGTGTGGGGAATTTTGCAGAAAATGATTAACTTGATGAAATGTTGTTTTACCTGGCTTTGCCAATGGCAATGACTCACACACAAACACAAACACACACACACATGCACAACCATACACGTACACACACATACAAACACACGCATGCAAACACACACACACACACAAATATACGCACACATACAGACATACGCGCAAACAAACACACACACACGCACAAACACACATACACACACACCCACAAGCAAACACACAGACACACCAACATACACACGCACTCACACACAGAAACACGCACACGGCACAGCCACACACACACACACGCACACACACACTTACAAACGCACACAGCACACACGCGCACACACACACACACACGTACGCACACACACACACGCGCACACACACATGTACGCACACACACACACACACAAAAACACACAAATATATGCACACAGACATACATACGTGCAAACATACGCACATATACACACGCATACACACACAAACACGCACATATACACATACATGAGTAGATACACACTAACACATACACACACTGACACATACTCACATGCACTCACACACACGCATACATACACATATATTTGCACATAAATATACACACAAACGTATATACATACATACACATGGATACACACACAAACACACACACGCACGTACTCCCACAATACTGACTTCTTAGATTATCAAGAGTTGCTTCCTTTTGTCATTGTATGACGCGTGCAAATATTCAAGATATACTGTGACAAAAGGAAGTATGCTGCTTAATTTGCATAAAACAATGATTTTACAAATCAAAACATATCAACCCGAAATGCCTTCTCTGAGTACATTATAAAACATGTCATACCTGGGAATTAGGATTTTATGTTTGAGAGGTCAGAAAGAAAAACATATTTTCTTCATTACTAAGAAACTCATTCCACAGAGTTGCTTCCTTTTGTCATGGGACGGCAGACTACACATCGGCACTGTTTTTAATATCGGCACCCCGCGTAATATTTGTTTTTGCGCGTGTTGTAAAAAATCGCGCATGAGATGATGCGCGCTACCCTTAGAAACTGAACTGGTCGAAATTTTGAGGAGAAATAATGCGTTGATCGTCCGCTACGAGTAATACGATAAATAATACCAACATCGCACAAGAAATTTGTGAAGAAAATTTGTGAAGCCAAAAAACAACGCGCGCGTTCGAAGGCGATATCTCAAAATATAATTAATGTATCGCAAATCTGATCATCGCATCGGAATCTGCACTATTTTCTCAATATGTGAGTACAATTTCAAGAAATTTGAATGATTTTTAAGTCTTAAACTGTCGGAAATGTTTTAGGGTGCCGATGCGGGGGTCACTCAATCATACGTTCTGATCCTTACTCTTGTTTAAATTAATACTAACAAAGGGAACTCCAAAAAAGCTATCGACTATAATTTTTAAATGTTTTTTCATTAATTATAATGAACAAGATTCAGTACTGTTCCCAAACCTCTGGGTGTACTCAACTTTCTCTTCAGCTCGATTTGAGTCTTCATTTTGTTTGAAGGGACATCGCTGCGCGACCGCCAGTGAGCTGGGGTGGTATTCTGTAAGGATCTTAGGAGGTGAAGTTGATCTTAAGATCAACTTTGGTATTCTGTAAGTTGCTCTTAAAGTTGCTCTTAAGACCAACTCTGAAAAGTTGATCTTATCTTAAGAGCAACTTTTCGAATATGCAAATTATATGCAAATAAGCATCCTTAGATAAGACGTATTCTATAGATGAAGATAATATCAACTTTTTGATCATAACTTAAGACTGCCTACAACCAGTCTTAGTTTGAATTAGAACGCGTGATCGAAATGGCCGACGAATTATTGTTATATCAATTTCGGCGGCGGCAGGAGCAGCTAAATCGCGAAGGTCAATTAAAGGGACTTAGTAACATTGTCCAAATCCTCAAAATACAATTGAAATTCTAGCGGTTCCCTCTTACCTTGTTGTATTCGTATTAACAATACAATCATGGGACAGGTTTTGTTTTTTCAAATTTCCCTTTTGTTAAAAAGATATTTACGATTGAAGTGTTCAGATGTTAAGTAATCCAGCGGATCGCGAAACCGTGTACAAAGTGAGTGCAATGAGTTGTTTTAACATCACTTTGCATTTTTGCTCATTACTCGGCCATATAACGTCCATTTGACTTGACATTTTTACACAATACCCTGTGGACATATCAGATAACAGCAATATGCATTGTATCAACCATTCATCACTTTTTGCACATGTCAACAAAGTTTAATACTATATCCCTTTAAGGTAGAAGAAAATTCTCCCTCTATGATGCTCCTCCTATCTACAACTTCCCTGATGAGAATGCTTTTCTCATCTCTGCTGAAGTTTTCGCAACGCACTTTGATCGACATGTTTGACTGCAGTTGACGTAATGCAATTTTGGACGAATTATTCTGTTACTAGGTGTGGTGGGTACACCGTACACAGTTGCTAAGGCCTAAGCATATTTTGCGCGCAAATTACTTATTGCGCGTTGTCGGTGCGCGCACGATGCGCGCAACACACTTTCATGTACCATCTATATTGCTCAGTAACATCATAATTGACTGAAATTGACTTATATTGATGTCATAAATGCACGTTTTCATTATTGCTCCTTGAGAGTTTAAGCAATAAATTGTATACGTGTCCGTATTTAAAACATGTAAAAATAAATATGAACAAATATTTTCTTCAAACACTTATTGATAAGCAGATAATATTACATCTCAATTCCATCTCAAGGAAATAAAGGACGCTTAAACTTGTATTTATTTTCTATGAGAGTTTGTTCAATTACACATTAACTGAAGTTTGTTTAAATGAGTAATATGATTGCTGTTATACTGTCATACTGTTAAAAGATGTTGTAGTACTGGAATATACTTTGCAACAATATGAAAAAAAAGAATGTCCATGAACGATATGAACCAAATCAATCAATCAATCCATCCATCCATCCATCCATCCATCCACCCATCCATCCATCCATCCATCCACCCATCCATCCATCCATCCATCCATCCATCCATCCATCAATCAATCGTGATGTGGCCACGTGGTATCTTCTTGACAATTCTTCAAAATGACTAGTTGTTCATCAATGAAAACAAAGACGATGATTAGTCGAATGGTTATTAATGGGCGTAGCTCATGAATATTTATGAGCTAATTAATTATTCATTATTCATGCTAAGATCGTCCTAAGAGCAACTTACAGAATACCCTAATATGCACATCTTAGGGAGCTCTTAGAGTTGATCTTAAGAGCAACTCCTAAGATCAACTCTAGGATGAACTTACAGAATACCACCCCTGTCTTGTAATTCTATAGTCTTTGGTTTTACCTTTTCGTACGCGCGCGTGATTTCATCTTTAACGCGCAATATGACGACGTTAGAATATCCGATGAACCCAAACTATTGTATGAAATCAAATCTTTACTCATACCCTTTCCGAAAAAAATAATGGGGGCTATCTATACGTTTAAAGAAGTTAAAGAAGTCGACGGACGCGTACGCGCGCGTCTCCAATTGTACGCGCATGAGTGAAGCTATAAGCCGTATTCAGACGATACAAGCCAATCTTAAGGTTATCTTGTGGTTATCTCGTGGTTTGCAATTCTTAAGAATATCTTGTGGTTAGCGCTCGTTTGAACACGCAATACTCGTGGTTATCTTGTGGTTTCCAAACCACAAGATTGCGCGAACTGCAAAATATGCGCAATCTCGTGGTTATCTTGTGGTTATCTTGTGGTTTCCAAACCACAAGATAAACACAAGATACTTGTAAGAGTTTGCGCAGAATGAGCGCGCGACTGCGCGCAGTCTATTTTTTTTCCGTCTGAACACAATCAGCTTCGAGACTCGTAGTTTGGGTTGACCTCATGACCGAGATATGCTTCCGGTGTGAAAACAAGTCAAGTGAGTGCGCGTGACCTCAAATGAGAAAGGCGCGCACACTACTTCCGGTTTTAATTCTTAAGAATTGAAACTCTCGAGAATTGGCATCGTTTGAACACACATTTTGCAATTCTTAAGAGTTGCAATTCTTAAGAATTGGCTTTAATCGTGTGAATACGGCTATTAAGTTGACCATCGACCTGATTGATATTAGCCGTATTCACACGATGAAAGCTAATTCTTAAGAACTGCAATTCTTAAGAATTGCAGTTCTTAAGAACTTCAAAATGTGTGTTCAAACGATGCCAATTCTCGAGAGTTGCAATTCTTAAGAATTAAACCCGGAAGTAGTGTGCGCGCCTTTCTCAATTGAGGTCACGCGCACTCACTTTTCACACCGGAAGCATATCTCGGTCATGAGGTCAACCCAAACTACGAGTCTCGAAGCTGATTGTGTTCAGACCATAGAAGTATGAATAAACAAACCAACCCGTAAACAAAATAGACTGCGCGCAGTCGCGCGCTCATCGCGCGCTCATTCTGCGCACAATCTTACAAGTATCTTGTGGTTATCTTGTGGTTTGGAAACCACAAGATAACCACGAGATTGCGCATTTTTTGCAGTGTGCGCAATCTTGTGGTTTGGAAACCAAAAGATAACCACGAGTTTTGCGTGTTCAAACGAGCGCTAACCACAAGATATTCTTAAGAATTGCAAACCACGAGATAACCACAAGATAACCACAAGATTGGCTTTTATCGTGTGAATACGGCTATTGATGCCAAATTTGAATTGAAATTGATGATGAATGACTGAGATATGATAATTATTGAAATTTACAAAATGGCGTCCTGATGACATCATAGTAATGTGACGTCACTGAAAAAGTTTGCAGATCTAAGTTAGATGATGATCTATCATTATGCGAAGATTCATGACAATGGATTCATCTGACCTTGATTTATGCGACGAACACAATTATTGATGGGAAGAATACATAAATAAATCTTGACAAAAACAAGAGTCGATACGTATGATATACGTATCACCTAATACATAAAATAAAAATATGAATTGATGGAACCTATTGACCACTTAAAGAGGTAGTTCAGTTTTGGAATAGTGGGCGGTGCACGAAATAATTTGTTGTGAGATAATGAAAAACTGAATGTCAAATTTTAAAAAGCATATAATTTTAATGACTTTTTACTTTTTAACTATTCGATGATTAAAAGAAGAAGAAAAAATGCTTACACTTTGTCAACAATTTTCAAAAGAGGTTTTTAAATAGTTTTTGAGACCTCTTTTGTAATCATTATCTTAACAACACATCACATGCATAACTTTGTATGAAAAATGGTTGAAACTAAAGTTTTTTTAGAGAGCGCCCTCTTGTGTTTTAATGGCTATTTTTGAATGATAACAGGCTTTTTACTTAGTCTTTTGTAATTTTCTGTACCTTTTAAGCATGGTGGAGTTATAACTATTAATTTGTATTGTTATTGTGCAGGTTTTGGTTACTAAAGCTCAGCCTTACCAAAACTGTAACCCTACCCGTTTAAGTAACGCAGGAACAACATAAGATTTGTTTTAAATTGATGTTGATAGTGCATCACATTTTACATTGAATGGTTAATACTTAAATAGGGCTTTTACAAAAGCATAAAGCTATATGCAATCACGGCGGTGATTGACTTGGGACTTTTTTTCGTGCCTATTTTATTTCACAAATATTTGTTTTTCATATCTGCATGTGATGTGTAAACTTGCACCAAGTGCAGTTTCACAATATAACAAACTAACGATTGATGATGATGATGATGGTGACGGCTAGATCTGCTCTGCCGATCACGCGGAGCTCTTCACAAAGCGTCTTTCTCATCTCAGAATGAGATTCCGCCTGGTTGTTTTTCCATCTGATCAACATGTCCGCCATGGCACTAGCGATGGATCCTGTGTGGTCATGCGTGAACTGGTCCAGTCTCGCCTTGGTGAATCCCAGCCTGACTCCCAGGAGCAAGAAATCGCCTGGATTAAGTTTCTCTGCTAGCTCGGTCAGTTCGATCTCAGATAGGTATTCTGACCTGTAGATCGGAAGTAAAATAATGTGCAAGAACAGTAACTGTTAAAGTGATCCGTGTAAAGTGTCAGATATTGCACAAAATGACATTTGAGACTTCAATCCTATATCAATATCATTGTAAAATACAATTAGAAGATTTGCGAAAGTTTGAAAAAAAACATCAACTTTTTACCTAGTGAAAAAAAAAATATTGAGTTAATATTTTATCACCGAATACTGATGGCCTGCCGTAGATTTGTTGCAGTAATAATCGTCCGTTTGACGAATTCCGCACACGTGTATACAGACGGTACAGAATTTGCGCGTGCTCAGCCCAAGGTTTCGGCTACTCCGCAGGCCGCTGTCGGCCGCGGCCGGGCGTGTTCAACTACGACAATTGTACGTTTCTCCAAAAGCGTTGGCTAACGCTTTTGAAATAATGATTTTCAATGATAATTATCTTCATACTGAAGGGACATTTGAACAAATATAACCCTATTTTATTCTTCTCTTACCATAAGCTAAACAACACGGCAGAAGAGAACTTAGGAAGCTCCAAGTAATTTTCGTGGAGTTAGACACTTAATGGATGTCTTTAAGTTCCAGCGACAGTAACAAGATACATGTTTCTTAACTTTGTTAACTTCCCGTGATGAAGGCAGGGGAAATGGATCGATTTTTAATTTCAACTGCTTTTTATCACACCTTGTCAGGAAATCATTTGTTTGAATAGTACAAATGAGATGATTCGAACTGCATTACAAAGAAGACATTTTAGCCATAAAATCGGGATGCTGGTTAGATCACATCTTTATCACAAGCATCTTCCTTGCCTGAAGATAAATAACCATGCAATTGCAATACGTTACATACGTCATTATGTCTTAGTTCCTTCAAAGATAGTTTGATAAATTGAATGGGTGTATAGGCGTCATGTGGCCGGGTGTTCTAGGCATGCAACCCCCGGCAAATTGAAGGAAAGTGCTATAATTGCATTTTTGCATGTGTGAGTTTATTCATAGTCTTTACGGGATAGTTGAGTTTTGGTATAGAGGGCGCTACAACAAATAATTTGGGTGAGCTAATAACAAAACTGAGTGTCAAATTTGCAAGAGCATAATATTTAAATGACAGAATAAACTTTATCTGATCAAAATCCGTCCAGAAAGAGCTGAAATAAAAAGAGCCATTTGTAATAATTGTGGGGCCCTACAAAATGACAAAAAATCGATAATTTTGAATTAGCCGTTGAAAAAATGAATAGAATGCGTTCACCTTTTACAAATTTACAAAAGGGTTTTTTAAATAGTTGTTGATGATCTCTCTATCTAATCATTATTTTTAAAAAGCATCACATGCTCAATTTTGTATAAAAAATGGTTGAAACCATTGTGCTTTTAGAAAGCGCCATCTTGTGTTTTAATTTTTAACGGATCTTTTTTCAATGATAACAAGCTTTTTACTTAGTCGTTTGTAATTTTGTAAACCTTTTCGAGAATGGTGGTGTTATAACTTTTAGTTTTTAATGTTATGCTGCAGGTTTAATTTACTAATATTCAGTTTGACTAAAACTGTACTCTCTGTACCGAAACTCAACTAGGTATCCCTAAAGTGGTCAATTATTTCTGGGGCTCAGGTCTTTCTCCTGAATAAGTATTATATAATTTATTTACTCGGAAGCAAAAATGTGATAATTTTGCTTGAAAATTATTTGATTTTGACCCACATTGAGGAGTATTTTTTTTAGCCCAAGTATTTTTTGTCTTCAAAATATGTTTGTTTTACTGCAGTGCCCCCCCCCCCCCCCCTTCACCCCCTCTGTGCCACCATCCCCGCCCCCACTGCCTCGTATGGATAAGCCAATTATTTCTTCGCCTATACAAAAAACAATTTTAGGGTTAAAGGGGTAGTTCAGTTTTGGTATAGAGGGCGCTTCAAGAAATAATTTTTTGTAGGGTAATGAAAAACTGAGTGTTCGATTTGAAAGAGCATACAATTTTAATGACATAATAAACTTTATCTGATCAAAATCGGTTCAGAAACAGCTGGAATATCGGCCCTAGGTTTATTCAATGATTAAGAAAAAATGCTTACACTTTTTCAAAGATTTTCAAAAGAGGTTTAAAATTGTTGTTAATGGTCTCTCTTTTTAATCACTATTTCAACAAAACATCACATGCACATTTTTAAATTTAAAATTGGTTTATTTAATTAAATGGTTAAAACCAATCCATTTTAGAGAGCGCCCTCTTGGGTTTTAACAGCTCATTTTGAATGATAACATGCTTTTTACTTGCTCGTTTGTAATTTGTTATACCTTTCGAGCATGATGGAGTTTAAAATATTAGTTTGTAATGTTATGGTGCAGGTTTTGGTTACTAAAATTAAGTTTGACAAAAACTGTACTATCCCTTTGAGAATACGAACAGAGGGGATTATATCCTCTTCACAATGTGTCCCTTTTTTTGTTTATTTATAAAATCCGCCAGCTTGAGAGTTCAGGTAAAAGTCAATAAAGTAGCAAAACATGACAAATTCGGTTGTATATAATTGGTTACCCATGTCTGTTCGGTTACAGCTCGTTATTCCGAAGGTTGGTTATTCCGAAGGTTCGGTTATTCCGAAGGTTCGTTATTCCGAGGTTCGCTATTCCGAATATAAATTCGGGTTCGTTATTCCGAAGGTTCGTTATTCCGAAGGTTCGTTAATCCGAAAATAAAATCGGGTTCGTTATTCCGAAGGTTCGATATTCCGAAGGTTTGATATTCCGAAGGTTCGTTAGTTCTAAAATGAAATAGGGTTCGTTAATCCGAAAATGAAATAAATACCACGTAGAAAAGATTTGATTTCTGCCTAAGCAAATTGATTTAGAGCAGTGTGGACTTTCGAATGGGGATCAATCGTACTCTAATTGCCGCGGCTGCATGCATGCTGCTACCAATAATAATATTAATAATGATCATGATCTTTTATGGTTTTGCATTTCGATTCGTCTTCGTTGTGTGTGTCAGGCGCGCCAAAAGCACTGTTTGACTGGGAGGAGGGGGAGGGGGGGGGGGGGGGCACAGAGTGGTGCTTAATTGACAAAAACAGGACCGAGACCATTTTTATCGCGGCCCAGACCACCCAGACAATTGCCTAAAACTCCTATCAGTGGTGGTGGTGGTGGTGGTGGTGGTGGTGGTGGTGGGGGAGGGAGGGGGGGGGGGGGGGTAGGAGTTGGGGGCGTCGCCATTTTTTTTCGAGGCCGCGGTGGAGACAAATAAAAAGTGGACTCTACACCGTAAAATAGTGGACTAATGGGGGGGGGGTGATTACGCACCCAACGCAGCAAAAATGTAACCCTCTCAAGCTCAAGGGTAGGCTCATCACCGCTTCCACAGTTTTCATTCGATTTTCATCATATTTGGTGACTTTTCCTAACATCTTATTGCGAACATTTTCCTATAAAATTTGACTATATATTTGACTAAACTGTAGAGCATGTTTTTCATTTTTTTTGAAATTTTTTATTTATCTTTTAGTAAACAGGTGGATTTTTGTATTTTTCTAGTCAAATTTTATAAGAATCAGGTTATTAACTGAAATTAATGTCCTCAAGAATTCTTTGTTTTTTCTTTGTTTTTCTTTGTAAAACAGTGCATATAATAAGAATCAGATCAAATATAGCTTAGAGATATATTTATATTTTTTTTAATTAAAAACTGCTAATGGTTTCTCATGTCAAGAAAAAAAAAGGAAAAAAAAAATCGATTTGGTTCAAGTTGATAGAATATAGGGTGAAAATGTAAGATATTGCATACATACATTGTCATGTACTGTAGTATGTCTGCGAAGTCGTGTGAATGTCACCTCCATGCTCTAAAACCCATACAATTCCTCAGAAATGGCATAGTCTTTGTTCCTTATTATGTAATATCATATAATTATGTTATAAAGTTGGATTTTGCTGCTTGATATCAGTCCAAAATAACTGAATTCTAACATTTTATCTGTCTGAATTGTATGATCATCGTAAATATCGCCCTCATCTGGTGACCAAGTGTTTAGGATTGCAACTAAGGGAGGGGGGGGGGGGGGAATGGGGTTTTCCCTTCTATTTCCCCCTTTGTTATGTTCATGCTTTCTTCATGCATGCATGTTCATGCTTTATTTGATTAAAAGTTAATTTGCGTTATTTAGATGTGAATGTAACATCATATTCTATATTATTATGGTAACATGCAGATTACTTTATGTAATGATTATTTTGTTATTGTTTGTAAAAAGCAATGAAGAAAATAAATATCATTGAAAACAAAAAACCAAAACTTGTAGAGCTTGACATGTGTGCCGGGCCGCCCCCCCCCCCCCTCCCCCACACTTCCGGCGCCTATGGTATGTGCGTGTGTGCGTGTATGTGAGTATGTTGAGTGGGGTGGGGATTTACAAACCCGCCACACCCCGTTTGCCTTGCATATCTTTACACATAGCTTCACTTTGAATAATGTAATCATTTTCAGGGTGAAAACGTTTACCACACACACGTGCAAACACAGACAAAACAAAAACACCCACACGCGCACACACACACTGTATAACTCACAATACTATCATATTAGTGTTTCTTCCTCCACATTCGTATGTGTCCCCCGTTCATGCATGAACTGCCATGATCAATTAACAATAGCAAGATCTGTTTTCAAAAATAGCAAAAACAATGGATGACTGCACCATTCGACTGCAATTAGTAAGCGTCTTGCTTGAAACAAGATGTGCGGGGCAAGTCTTTTATGACACCATTCAACCTTATTGTCATGAACAAACTCCAAAAATACACATTTTCCAATAAAACATGGCCAGGTTATGAGAACATCAACATATTGGTCTATTTTTGAGGCATAAAGCTTGTCTGTTTCATGTGTCCCTTGCAATTTCAACCATAGTTACCTTGAGAAGTGACATGTTAGAGACTGCCCAAATGGGTGACATCAGATTTTGAAGATTTTTGGACTACGGTAGAATTCTTGAGAAGAATTTATACCAAGTTTCATGCTGAAATAAGGGCACAAACTGTAGTTTCGACGAATAAACCTTAGCCATGGAATTCCCCATTTTGTTACGTTTGGATTGAAAATAAAACCTACAACGTTCACAATTTGTCTTCATTTACCACTTTTTATATTGAGATGAAACTAAAAAAATCACATTTGTAATGAAATAATTATGCCATGGCATGAATATAGCGTTTATATCATGCTTGTCAACATTTAAATGGTTGAATGGATGTTCCATTTTTGCTATTTTTGAAAACAGACCTTGCGGTGGTTAATTGACCGTGACAAGTCATGCATGAATGATTTCTCCTGGATTCTATGCTAATATCGAAGGGGGTAATTTTATCTTTAATTTGATATACAATAACATACATTTATCGTTTAAAAAATATGAGATATGTTGTCTTAAATAAGTGTCCTGTTTATTTTTGTGTGGAGTATATGTCGTATTCGTGTACCACCAGCAAATTAATAGCAAACAAATAAACATATCAACTAGTAGATCTCTTTTAATCAGGTTTGTCAACAAAAACCGATACAAAAGAATAACTAATAAACAACACAAATGCGAACAAAATAAAAAAATAATGCTTATCTAAAATCATACATGATCCAAACAGTTATTTAAAACATTGAAACAAGAATCCAGTACGTATAAAACACGTCCAGCTTTCAGAATTCAACGAACTAATGCATATATATGTCATGTAATTTCACTTAATACATGTTGCAATAATATACTAGGTAATCTGATGGACTATACATTGTGCCTCTTTATGCACAGCTTATCTCTAAGCGCAACTCCTCTTCCTCATTTTCTCCTGAACCCCACATGCAGCTCATCCATTTCTCCAATTATTTACATTCGTACCCCCGATCTCTCACTTCTTTTTGGCAGTGTCTAATTTTTGTATTGTGTCCGTCTTTTCATATATTTGGCATGTAAAGTTCTTTCTTGTCCTATGCTGATCTCTAACCCTAACCCTAACCCTAATCCTATCTATAGTTTTTTGTTGTTGTCTAGAATGTGTGTTTTTGTGAATATACAATATTCGTAACTAATTTTTGGAGGGGTCCACAATTGTACAATCATTGATTTTTAGTGGACCTTTCTTGTTGCCAATATGTATATCTCAATTTTTTGTAAATCAATATAATTAATTTGTAATGTTCTGTTGGAAGCAAGAATTAATTGAAACGGAAATTGAAATTATAATTATATGAAGCAAGATTGGTTACTTATATATAGTTTTGCCAGAACTGCAATATTCCCTGAACCCCCCCCCCCCCCCCAACCCCCGTCACAGTAACTGATCAACCAGCCGTGCAATCTTTGTATGAATAACGTAAATGAGAGATCAAAATAATGTAAGATGATGTCAAGAAGAAAGAGAGTGATTGGGTTCCAGTCATATGCTTATGGGGAATCGTTTTTCTCAGGGAGGGGGGGGGGGGGGGGGGGCGCTCACTTTTTTTTGTTTAATAAATGCAGTATTTTTTCTTCATATTCAGATCACATTATCTCCCCCTCCATAAATGAATTGTCTAGAACAGGGCCTGATGCATTTTTTTAAAGTGCCCCTCTCATACAAAAGTGCTACCCACCCGTGTCCATCAGCATCTGAAATGTATCCTAAATGGCTTAGTGCATCTTCGTAAGTTTACACCCCTAAATGGCGTAATGATTTTAAAACCTGCCCTTCGTGCGTAACATTGTCCAAATCCTCAAAATAAATTTTTCATTCTAGCGGTTCCCTCATACCTTGTTGTATTCGTATTAACAATAAAATCATGGGACAGGTTTCGGTTTTTCAAATTTCCCTTTCGTTACAAAGATATGTACGATCGAAGTATTCAGATAAGAAAAACTCCGGGCGAGTTTTTCTTCTGTGTACAAAGTGAGTGCAGTGAGTTATTGAATATCACTTTGCATTTTCGCTCATTACTTGGCCATGCAATGACCATTCGACTTGTAATTTTCACACAATACCCTGTGGACATATGAGATAACAATAATATACATTGCATCAACCATTCATCACTTTTTGCACATGTCAACAAAGTTATTAGATCCCTTTTTAATGGCGCAAATGCACCCGAAAAGGTGCCGTATAGTGATACCCTTTTGGCGTTTTTTTTTTTGGACGCGGATGCGTAGCAAGTCATGTTGGGAGAGACAATCGGGTTCTATTGACCTTCTTGTTCTACATAGTGGCTTGTACATAGTGGCTTGTTCTTACATAGTGGCATAGCCAGGATTCCTGACAGTTGGGACGGGGTTGTGGGGCAAAAGATCACCCCCCCCCCCCCGACAACTCGACGGCAACCCAGCTCCCGTTATTTCATTTTCGGATTAATTAACGAACCCTATTTAATTTTCGGACTAACGAACCTTCGGAATAACGAACCCGATTTTATTTTCGGATTAACGAACCCGATTTTATTTTAGGACTAATGAACCTTTGGAATAACGAACCCGATTTTATTTTAGGAATAGCGAACCTTCAGAATAACGAACCCTCAGAATAACGAACCTTCGGAATAAAGAACCTTCGAAATAATGCAACAAATGTTCGGAATAACGAACCCTATTTCATTTTCGGATTAACGAACCCTCAGGTATATGAAATGTGCGTGTTCGGAATAACGAACCTTCGGAATAACGGACCTTCGGAATAACGAACCTTCGGAATAACGAACCTTCGGAATAACGGACCTTCGGAATAACGAACCTTCGGAATAACGAACCGCACCCGTCTGTTCAATATTGTCTTGCAAAAAGAAACGCTTCTGCTAGTTAGAATTGTAACATGGAGCAGCCCATGGAGCAGTATGACGTCATCGGGTATAGACACATCGTAGAGAGCATCACAATGGCACCATGCACAAGGGCATCGCACGGGCACAGCACGGACATCGCAGCCTTTTTTTCGAATATCGTACGATTTTGAGACTGAATATTTGGCCACTCAAATCGTACGGGTACCGTGGAGTTACCGTACGAGAACAGTAAGGCACCCGTACGTGCACTTAGTTTGTGTTCACGGGGGCCATGCGATTTATGTTTTATTTTAACACAAATGTCATCGTACGGGGCCCGGAGAATATGTGACTGCTACTCTAAAATACCACTGACATCGTACGATATCACGATTTCCCCAAATCGTAGAAAATCCGCCGTAGGGAGAGAAATCGTACGGCGCCCGGACCATTTGTGACTGTAGCATAACGATGCGAATAGACCGTTTCTGTAATTATACAGGGTGGCACAGAAATAACGGAACGGGGTATTTGCCATTATGAAGAAACGTACAGAATAGGTTCACTGGATAGATAATCTTTCAAAAAGAAATTTGATACCAAGAACAGTACTTTTGGTCGGGTATTTTTTTTATTTAGGGCGTCTTAAGTGACACCATGTCAGGGTCAAATTTTTTGTCAATTTCTAGAAAGTCGGTGCCTGATAAATAGCCATTCACGCCCGCCATAGCATCAAGTAGCGATCAATATGAATTATTTTGTCCGTGTGTATTCAGCTGTAAAACCAAAGTCGACTATGCGAATGGGCATGAATCGACGAAGTACACCACAGGTTGTTGGAATAAGAACTTAGCCGTCACGCCAACTACCACAACCTTCATTACTTCCATCCGTTTATATGTGCAATCCACGCTCACTGAACAACAAACTCGACGAATTCAACTTAATTTTAGATGACCTTAAAGGAGAAAATCAAAGAAAACCCCTAAATATGACGATATTCATATCTACAGAAAGCTTATAAGCCATAGAATGAGCTTGACAATATAACAAACAATATAACGCTTCCATAAAAGCGAAATTAGGGTGAAAACATCACCCTATTCCCAGGGACAAATTCGCTCAATCGCTACACGAAACGGCCTTTAGCTGTGACGTAAGAACCGGGCTTGAAGCCCAGGCGGCTGCCGCGGTTGTATGTAGATAAGCGTATAATATACCAGGCTGGAAAGACAAGCTTCAACTTATGTGCTATTTTCCCCTTACCAAGAATAAATTATAATACTACATTGTTTGTAATTTGCTTCTCATTTATATTTTCATCATGCTATTCCAACAAATGTATCCCTTACAAAAATATCCTGTGGTAATACCACACAGCGGTACCACAGGAAATATCATAGAAAAAAACATAGGAAAATACCACAGGATATTCCTGTGGTTTTTTTTGGACATATACCACAGGACTACCACAGGACAATACCACACAGGAGTACCACACAGCAAAACCACAATGTGTGGTATAGTGTTGTGTGGTATAGTGTTGTGTGGTATAGTGTTGTGTGGTATAGTGTTGTGTGGTAGTGTTGTGTGGTATTGCTGTGGTATTTGGGGACATTACCACACAATATTCCTGTGGTATTTTGTCATTTTATGTGGTATTTGTGTGGTATTTTTGGAAAACTGCGATATTCCTGTGGTTTTTGGGGACATTACCACACAATATTCCTGTGGTATTTTGTTATTTTATGTGGTATTCCTGTGGTATTTTTGGACCCCTTGGAAAATGTGATCGGAATGGGATACCAATTATTGGCATAGAAGTCAAACTCAGTGGGAATTCAGTTGATCACAGTGTGATCACAGTGTGATCATTCACTGCACTCTGACTCTAACTGGTCTTCTTTCGGATTTCCTAAGTGCAATCTGGCTTTGCCAAATTAGGATTATTTCCATAATAAACAAATAGTATATTGCTAATATATATACTACATGTGAGGTATATTAAATAATGGTTAGGAAAAAAAATGAAACCAACATCAAAACATGCTTATCGTAACAAAACGTGAGGGGCAAAGGTTTTCTTGATAATTCTTACATAAAACACTCATAATTAGTATTAAATTGACACATAAATAAATATAGAATATTATCACAAATGTATTATTTAGTCATATTTGATGATTTTTTTGTTGAAAATTCCAAACGTCAGTTACCACACGATTACCACACAAATTACCACATGATTACCATACAGTAATAATAATAATTGTGATTTATATAGCGCCTATAATATGATTGATAATCATATCTAAGCGCTTTGCATTATTATTACCCCGGTCATCGGACACACACTCACAATCAATCCGCACATAACGTGCACTCTCTGCTCCCTTGGGAGCAATTCATTCTGGCAGCCATATGGCGCACTTGACGATATACAAGTACAATTGCGTACACGTCCCACTCCTACCGGGTCCCCATTTATACACCTGGGTAGAGAGCAGCAATGTAGATTAAGTGTCCTGCTGAAGGACAAACGGAGTGGGCGGGGTTCGAACTCGGGATCTCGAGATCAGAAAGCGCGCGCTCTACCGATCTTGCCACACCACGTCCATTACCAGTTACCACATGATTACCACACGGCAGTTACCACAGGATTACCACACATCAGTTACCACAGGATTACCACACGCCAGTTACCACAGGAATAATAATACATGTACATACTATACAATATTTTATATTATTTTGCCAAACTTTCAGAAATTGTATGCATTAAAACAAATATTCAGTTTGCATAACAACTATGATAGTGCATTCAAGATCATTGCGACCGACAGTGAACATAACATGTAACTTATTGTTACATGTAATACTGCATTTTGGAATTGTTGCGTGGTGGTCGTGTGGTAATGTGTGTGGAAATCCTGTGGTAATTCTGGTGTGTGGTAATCATGTGGTAACTGGCATGTGGTAATGCTGTGGTAACTGGTGCGTGGTAATCATGTGCTGTGTGGTACTCCTGTGTGGTATTGCTGTGTGGTACTGCTGTGTGGTACTGCTGTGTGGTATTGCTACTGTGTGGTACTGAGTGTTGGTTTTGCTGTGTGGTACTGCTGTGTGGTATTACTGCTGTGTGGTACTGATGTGTGGTACTCCTGTGTGGTATTGCTGTGTGGTACTGCTGTGTGATACGGTGTGGTATTGCGTGTGGTACCATAGAAAATACCACAAAACCACACACCAGTACCACACAGCAATACCACACAGGAATACCATACAGCATTACCACACAGGATCGACCATACAGCATTACACACAGCAATACCACACAACAGGCTACTCCTCAGCAGTATATACCACAGGAATCTGTGTGGTATCTCTACATCCTCGTGTTATTACACTGTACCACATAAATACCACAGCACTGTTGTATGATATTTCTGTGGTTTATTTTTTCTCTGTGGTATTTCCTATGCTATTTCTTTACACATAGGTACCACAGGCGACACCTCTGCAGTACCACAGGAATCTGTGTGGGCCTTTTCATCCTGTGGTATTTTCTGTGGCATTACACTGTACCATATAAGTACCACAGCACTGCTGTATGGTCTTTTGTGGTATAATATTTTCTCTGTGGTATTTCTTATGTATATTTTCGTACCACATGGGTACCGGACAGCTGACGCATTGACTTTAGGTACCACGTGAATATGTGTGGTACCTCTTCATCCTGTGGTATTTTCTGTGGTATTATATAGTACCTATAGAAATACACAGGAATACCACAGGAATTTTTGTAAGGGATTGTTTGTGACAAAAAAAGTTGAAATTAAGTGTGAAATAAGAAGGGGATACTTATACGACTGTGTCGTGCAGTAGGCCTGCACAGATTTGGGAGCAGGCGATTTTTTACCAACATGTAGTTTCACTTTGACATATCAGACGGAGAATTTACCACTTCCATTATGGAAACAAACAGTTAATAATCATTATGAATCAAATGAAATAAAAAAAAACAAAGAATAGTTATTACTTAGTCGATCTATCATGGCTAGTTTCATGGTTTAGCTTGCCAAAGTCGAGTGAATTAGATTCGCGATCTCCTGTGTTGTTACGATTCATCCGCGATTTCTCTGAACATTGCAGCCGCATTACCTATACGGCTGATAGCGCTGGCGGATTTACATTTCCTGCGCGCGCATCAAAACAAACGAGTGCACGTGTTAGCTAGCTAGCTTGCTCCTCCACGGATATTTCGAAGTCCATTAACAGGCTGTTTTGTTGAAATTCTTCATCCATGTTGAACTGTCAGATGTAATTCTAGAGCGAGATCGATCGTGTGGACTGTAGAAAGCTTCGAATATATATAGCGCATACGCTGGAACTACTTTTAGTTCAATAACATACACAATATGCATAGTATACGGACGGGTATACGATCGTGCGCTTGCATGTATTTCTCGATGGACGAAACTTTTACGAAACGAAACAAAACCAAAACAAAACGGTGAGAAATATACTATTCTATGTAATTATACCAGTTATTGACATATTGAAATGGATAAGAAATATTATATATTGTTATAACAAAGGCAATTCTAGCTCGGAACATGATTCTACTAGGTAATTTTGTTTTTAAACACAGCTATAATAGATTTGTTTTTCATACTATCTCCGTGTACATATGAACAGTTATTTTACGGAGATTGACACTTTTTCAATGCCAATAATGACATGAATATTGACATTAGGATATGTTTCAGGACATGGAGGACAAACTGTGTGTCAGATATTGATTATTCAGGCAATATTCAATCGTTTTGAGAGAGTAGAACTGCGTCCACTCTATGAACATTTGCGTGTAGATCGCCGTTCGAGCTAGAGCTGTCGGGAGCGCAAAGCCCGGCTCTTACGTCACGCACAGAGCCACTTTGCTGTGCCGATTTCATGGTAAAGGGAGGGTCAATTCACTCAAATTTTATTTTCATAAAACATGAAACTGAACACTTTCATGACTTGTTAACTGCACAAATTGCTTTAATAACTCATTCTATCATAAAATAAACCATAATAACTTGATTCTATTCCCTTTTAATTTCTCCTTTAACTGTGACATTTGTGTTGTGTCAGAACATGGTTCAAAGCTGACCAACCTGAAAGCTCCTACGCGGTAAATGGATACGTGTCGCATGTTAGATCGAGACCTCATCGAAGAGGCGGAGGTGTGGCGATTTATGCTAAGCCGTCTATGAATTCCAAAACCGTTGATTTCCTCCCAGTTCACAGTGAACATGAAGTCTTCTGGGTCCGAGTCAGACCTCAAAGACTACCGCGTGACATCTCATCGATTTATGTTGCTGCGGTGTATTCTCCTCCGGACAACCGCCTTGGAGAAGTACTGATTGACTACCTGTCGCACTGCATTGATGACATCAAAGTGAGACATGCAGATGCTGGAATCATCATTCTTGGCGATTTTAACAGAGCTGACATAACCCAGTTGATTACCACTTGCGGTTTAAAGCAAGTTGTCAACAAGCCAACACGTGAAGCAGCAATCCTGGATCTCATCATTACCGATCTCCACAAATGGTACTCCGAACCAGAAATACTTTCAACTTTGGGGGTAGGAGGGGATCACAACGCAGTGTTCTGGAAACCCACTTCTAGCAGACGCATCAAGGTGAACAAGACTTTCAAGAGAACCTTCCGGCCCATGAAAGATTCCTCAATTCGAGAATGCGGACGGAGACTGACCGACTATTCTTGGGCTGAAGTAACATCCAAAGACTCAACCCAAGAAAAATGTGATAGTTTCTACAATACATTAGATGAAACTCTGAATGAATTCTTCCGAAAAAAAAACAGTTAAAGTCCATTCTGATGACAAAGCGTGGGTGACACCATACCTAAAGTCACTCATCAACAGGCGCCAAGATGCTTTCAACAAAAATGACGCAGACCTTTGGAAAAAGTTACGTAATAAAGTTCAACGAGAGATAACAGACCTGAAAGATGATTTCTACCATGACAAGGTCTTGAAACTTAAACGTGACAACCCTTCTAGCTGGTATAAACATCTAAAAGTAATGACATCTCAACAGAAAACCGAAAATACGATTGGTGTTCCTGAATCACCCGACTTGGACGAGCTAGGTATCGCAGAAGCTGTCAATGACCACTTCGCAAGCGTGAATAGTGACATACCACCACTCGATACGCATAGCCTTCCTGCATACTTGCCCTCGTCAAGCCAACCTCCCACCTGGACGGTGCCTTACGAAGTCTACAAAGAACTGAAGCGCATAAAGCCTGGAAAATCGAGTGGACCCGATGGTATTCCCGCGAGATTTGTGAACGAATTTGCATTTGAGCTAGCACCAGCCTTATGTGAGGTGATCAATTCTTCTCTACAGACAGGTCACGTTCCCTCACAGTGGAAGAAAGCTATAATTGCCCCAATTCCTAAGGAAAGGTCTGCTTCTACTGTAGACAAACTGAGGCCAATATCACTCACAGACCACTTCGCAAATATAGCAGAGTTCTTTATCTATCGACACCTGCTGTTAGACTAAATCACCAATTGGATCCAAAACAGTTCGGTGCTCGTGCAGGTCGTTCTACCACTCAGTGTTTGGTTGACATATATGACTTCCTTTGTAGAAATGCGGAACGTCCAGGAAACCTTACGTCAATCGTATCTACGGACTTCAGTCGTGCATTTGACCGCGTTGATCACACCGTTTTGATCCAGATACTCATCTCGTTAGACATCCAGCCGTGGATGATCCGGTGGATATGCGATTTTCTCACCCCTTAGAGAGAATCAAGTTCGATACCACCGAGTTCTTTCCTCCTCGAAAGCGATGACCGCCGGTGTACCCCAGGGTACGCGCCTTGGACCCCTCCTCTTTCTTGTCCTCATTGACGACGCCACACGAGAGTCGCCGATTCATCGTTGGAAGTATGTCGACGACATGTCACTTGCCGCTGCTGGTGACAGAGGCGACGGACAGCATTCCGTGCAGATTGCCCTGAGAGACTTGGAGGAGTGGTGTGAGGGAAACCGCGTTCGCTTGAATCCGACTAAATGCAGCATTATGCATGTAACCTTCTGCAAAAGACCACCCCCCACTACTCGACTTTACCTTGTGCAACGACATCTTGAAAGAGGTCTCCACCATGAAGTTACTTGGAGTGACTATTCAAAGTGACCTCAAGTGGAACAACCAGGTCTCTTCCATGATCTCAAGAGCTGGATCTCGCTTGTACATGCTACGGAGACTGAAGCAGTTCAGACTTCCTGCAGCCGACCTCGTGACAGTCTACACCGGTTTCGTCAGGCCCCTGCTCGAGTACGCATGCCCGGTTTGGCACTCGAGCCTCACAACTGCCGAATCAAACATGATTGAACAAATTCAAAAACGTGCACTTCGGATAATTTTTCCCGGCCGTTCTTACACCGAAGCTCTACTGAACGCCAATATCGTTGACCTGGCATCTCGCAGAAAGGAACTCTCACTGACTTTCGCTAGGAGTGCGGCCAAATCCGGTGTCATTGATGACTGGTTCACCGAAAACAATCCGGTAAGAACACTGAGAGACACTAAACAATACAAAGAACCAAGATGCCGTACGAACCGTTATACAAATAGTCCGGTACCATATATGACAAGACTCTTGAATTCTCATTAATGGACTGCTACACTGCTCTTAAAATGACTGTAATCATAATAGAGCATGCTATATTTTTGTGTAATTCTATTTTTTATATATATATATATGCATGAATGTATTAATTAATTATTCTTATTATATTTGTCGCAATATTCTAACTTCCTGATATACGCTTAAACTTAACCACCAGTACTTATCTAAATGCCAGATTTTATTCTCACTTGCCAATTGAATGATTTGTATAATAGTGCCATATTACTCGACCTTTGATATTCACATTGTTTTAGTACCTCGCCATTATATAACTTCAAGGTCTATGATACAAAATTCAAATATTTTTTGTTTATAGTACCTTTTATTTATTAGACTCTGCAAATGAAATATTAACTCCAAGGATTTATTTAAATACCAGATTTATTCTCAACTCCCAATTGAAACGATTTATATTATATAATAGTACAATTACCCGACCATTGATACTCACATTGTTTTAGTATATCGCCATTATTTTAAACTTTAAGGACTTTAATACAATATCGAAATTTTGTTTTAATTTGTACTTATTGTTTTAGTACCTCACCATTATTTAAACTTTAAGGTTTATGATATAACATTCAACATTAATTTGTATTGTACTTTTTATTAATAGACTCTGTAAATGTAATATTCTCAACTGCCAATTGAAACGATTTATATTATATAATAGTACAATTACCCGACCATTGATACTCACATTGTTTTAGTATATCGCCATTATTTTAAACTTTTAAGGACTTTAATACTATATCGAAATTTTGTTTTAATTTGTACTTATTGTTTTAGTACCTCACCATTATTTAAACTTTAAGGTTTATGATATAACATTCAACATTAATTTGTATTGTACTTTTTATTAATAGACTCTGTAAATGTAATATTAACTTCCAGAATTTATTTAAATACCAGATTTATTCTCAACTGCCAATTTAAATTATTTACATAACAGTACAATCACTCGACCTTTGATACATTGTTTTAGTATAACGCCACTATTTTAAATTTTTAAAGACTTTATGCAATATCCAAATTTTGTTTTAAATTGGACTTTTTATTTAATGGACTCGAGATATACACATGAATATTCATGAATTATTTATTCATTATTCTATTAATTTTGTTGTAATATTCGATAATCTTGATATGCTATTTAACATAAATATTAACTCCAAATAATTACTCAAATGCCAGATTCATTATCCACTTTAAATGATTTTATAGTAGTACAATGACGTTTTATCTTTTATGCCAAGGTTTCCGATTATTTCAGTGTAATGGATGTATTATTTGTCTTTATAAATGGATTGTAAAATGGTATACAATTTAGCTTTCGGCTACGATGTGCAGTTATATGAATAAAACCATTTATCTATCTATCTATCTAATGCACATGGACAAAAGTATTCACATTGATCACTCCTTGATGTTATGATGGGCATGAATGGTTATTATCAGGCGCCGACTTTCTAGAAATTGACAAAAAGTTGACCCTGACATGGTGTCAATTAAGACGACCATAAAAAAAAACTACTTGACCAAAATTACTGTTGTTGATATAATTTTTTTTTAAAGATTATCTATCCAGTGAACCTAGTCTGTATGTTTCTTTATAATGGAAAGTACCCCGTTCTGTTATTTCTGGGCCACCCTGTATAAGCAAATAATATGCGTATGACGTAATACTCCCCGTTGCAAGCTTAACAATAGTAACTAGGTCCGGCAAGCTCCGGCAAACTTAGCTTGCCGGACCTAGTTACTATTGTTAATGCTACAGTCACAAATGGTCCGATTTGGGCTACGGCGCCCGTACGATGCCACATTTAGGTGAAATCTTGCGGGAATCTTGAGGGGCCCGCACGGGTGCCGTGGCTATCGTACGGTCGCCGTTGCATTTTTCCTCGCCGTACGATGTCAAAAATTTGAGTTAAAACAAAAAATGCATCGTACGATTTTTTACTTGCCGTAAGCCCGTAGACACAGCGTAGAGAGCATCGCACGGGCACCACAAGGGCATCGCACGGGCACAGCACGGACGTCGCAGCCTTTTTTTCGAATATCGTACGATTTTGAGACCGTAAGAGTACCGTAAGGCACCCGTTCGGGCACTTAGTTTGTGTTCACGGGGGCCGTGCAATTTATGTTTTATTTTAAGACAAAGGTCATCGTACGGGGCCCGGAGAATATGTGACTGCTACTCTAAAATACCACAGACATCGTACGATATCACGATTTCCCAAAATCGTAGAAAATCCGCCGTAGGGAGAAAAATCGTACGGCGCCCGGACCATTTGTGACTGTAGCATAAGCTTGCCAACGGGGAGTCTATAATCATACGAATATTATTTGCATACATCACAGAAGCAGTCTATTGGATGTAGTCAACCCGTCCTGTTCACTACCTGTTCACTGCCTTTGAACCATTTTCGCTTTTAGTGAACGCGCGCTCACAATGACGGTTCCCTCCCGCACACAATCATGACAAACACTCACACACACACACACACACACACACACACACACACACACACACACACACACACACACTTTCACACATACACATGCGCAAACACACGAACACTTAATTACTCAAACTCCCACACAGATACACAAACATACACACACTCAACCACACAGACACACGCACACGTATGTACACACAGGCACAAACATCCACTCCCGCACGCACGCAGGCACGCACTCGCACTCAAACAAACACAAATGCACACAAACACCCCATACACGCGTACACGCAAACACAAATCCTTACACACACAAACACAACATTACTAAAACTCCCACACAGACGCATACACATACACAACTCACACCCACACAAACACACGAACGCACACTCATAAATGCACACAAACACCCACACACGCACATCCACACAAACACACGCACGCACACTCATCCACGTGAGCACTCAAACAAACACAAACACACGCACACACTCAAACAAAAACCCACACCCTTACACACACGCATATACACACACGCACGCAGGCACTCGCATTCTAACAAACATGCACAAGCACACACATAGACGCACAAACACCCACATACACACAACAACATAAACACCCACACAAAAGTACACAAACACACACACACACACACACCCTTACACGCATATACACACACACACACACACGTACATACATACACAAACGCACGCACACACTCGCACTCAAACAAACACACACACATACGCACACAAACACACACACACATGCACAAACGCGCACACACGTACACACAGCCACACACGCACACATTCAAACACACACGCATACACCACAGTTAGATAATCCACCACACATAGACATACACACGTATAAAACACACACACATACATGTTGATAATTCTCTGATTACGTCATTCTGAAGACGGCGTACTGGATTTTCCGACGAACCTGAAATCGGGCATGATCGAGTGCTCAGATTGGCCAGACGACGAGAGAGAACGTAAGTGACGTAATTTCTCGCCTAAATAACGTCATTTCTTCTAGTAGGGTAGTTAAGGGCCAAACATATGGGTGTTCACTGCATTTTGGGGTACAATTGTTTTACTTGACATACAATAAAATCTATAAAAATGTATTTATTGATATATTTGAGAGATCATATTCAATTATGGAAATTAGGCTTAATTTGCATAGATACAGAGTGTCTCTTTGTCTTCTTTTGATCCAAGGAGTATGTATGCCAAGTTAAACAATCGTACCCCAAAATGCAGTCACGGACCCCTTAACCACCCTACTACTCGTCGTCCTCAGTGAAGACGTGGCTTGCGAAAATTTCGTAATAATTGCGCGAAGGTCTATGACAACGGGCAATATCGATGTTTTTGGTACAGTGAATTTTCGTCTCAGAAATTGGCGCATGCGCAGTTTGTAACTACGTACTCCCTTATTGTGACCGACTGCAATGGCAATGCATTGACTTCGAACACACACGGTGCAAGGATTCATGAAACAAAGGCTCTCACTACCCTAGTTGCTAAGCTACAAAACAACTATTGTACCTGGTCACTTTCTATAGCTTGCCTACCATACCTTAGCACTATTCTACACACACCTCCTATTGTTATATCATTAGCCTACACACATTCTACATCAATGTACACTCAATACAATGCATATAATGCATAGCGTGCATACAGAACTACTAAACGACTGACTTGATAACTTAAAGGGATAGTTGAGTTTTGGTATAGAGGGCGCTACACAAAATATTTTTTGGTGAGATAATGAAAAACTGAGTGTAAAATTTGAAAGAGCATAATATTTTAATGACAAAATGAACTTTATTTGATCAAAATCGGTTCAATTGATTTGATATTTCTCACACATTTTATTAACATCATTCCCTAGCTACATGCACAGTTTGAGAAAAGATCTGCGGTGTTTGCAAATGTGTTACACAGCCTTTAATACGAATACAACACGGTATAAGAGAACCGCTATACAGGGCGTTTTCAAAGAAGATTTTCAAAGCCGAGACGAAGTACCTGCAAAATTTTCAAGACCAAGACCAGGTCTGGGGCACAAATTTCAAGGCCGATACCAAGACCCAGTGTTAATAATCCGGTAAGCAGGAGAGGGGGGTGGGGGGAGGGTGGGGGGAGGGTAGTCGTAGACAATTTTCGCAGCCAAGACTGCGAATTTTCGACATTTTCAAGACCGTGGCCAGGTCCGGTCCACAATTGTCGAGACCAAGACCAAGACCAAGACCCAGTGGTTGAGAATCCGGTAAGCAGGGGGGGGGGGGGGGGGGGGGGTGAGGGATGGGGGATGGGGGGGGGGGGGGGGGGGGGGGGGGGACCGGTGGTAGTCGTAG
>JBAMJV010012442.1:0-17660 GCA_037951105.1 Echinarachnius parma | reverse complement strand
TAATTGGTAGACACGCTACATGTATACTATATTTCATTTTAAATTGAAGCCGCGAAAATTGCAATATTACGAACCACGTCAAGCGCGAGGCCCAATGCTGGGCCAAGCCAGACCAAACAGCAAGGCCGCGCCGGGGCGTCGGGGCTCACTCCCGTCTCATACTAAGTAAGATCCCAGGGCCAGTGCGGCCAGGCCATGACCACTCGAGGTCGGAGGAGGGGCTACCAATTGTTCACAGCCTAAGCAGTTTTAGAACAGGTCTAAAACTCAAGGGATCCCCGTCAGTAATATTATTAATACTGATTCTAAATTTAGAATAATCAAATTAACTTACACTTACAACATTATGTTAAATTACACACCAGCTTGAGTAAATATCACTCACAACATTATGATAAATTACACACCAGCTTGAGTAAATACAAAAATACTCATATGCCGTGTCACTATAGTGGCAAATGAATAAAACTCGCATGCGTGCGTTTTTCAACTTAATTTGATGCTCAACTATGTGTGTCACTATTATAGTGGCAACAATTTTTTTTTTTTTTTTAGTAAAATCACTCAAATATTTTTTTGTGTGTAGCATTATAACAAACTCAAATTCATTTTCGGATAAACGAACCCGATTTCATTTTAGGAATAGTGAACCTTCGGAATAACGAACCCTCGGAATAACGTACCTTCGGAATTACGAACCTTCGGAATAACGAACCCGATTTTTTTTTCGGACTAACGAACCTTCGGAATTACGAACCTGATTTCATTTTAGGAATAGCGAACCTTCGGAATATCGAACCCTCGGAATAACGAACCTTCGGAATCATGCAACAAATGTTCGGATTAACGAACCCTATTTCATTTTAGGATTAACGAACCTTCAGGTATACGAAATTTGCTTGTTCGGAATAACGAACCTTCGGAATAAAGAACCTTCTGAATAACGAACCTTCGGAATAACGAAGCGCACCCGAATATATCATATTCTTTATTGATTTTGTCCATGATTATCTATTGTCGAAGAAGACATTTCTTTTCACATATTAATATAAATTGGATGAATTATATCATACCGCGGGCGTCGATCATGGGGGGAGGGGGGATATATCCCCCCCCCCCCCCCGATATTTCAGGTAGGGGATGGCCTGTATTATTATCCCCCTGATATTTGGGGTCCAAAAATATCAAATAATGTTAAAATGAAGTGAAATTGCCCCCTTTTATTCATTTTGTGAAATTTTGTATACAATATACGTTTTTTTAACAAGGCATATCTAATTGAGAGTGCTTAACTGTCCAAAAACAAAATTATTCAGGGGCTGCACCCCCATTATAGGGCAATTTCACCTGGCCCCCTGTATACTTATTCAAGACTTCTAGCCAAGCTTGATTTGTCGGAGTTTGGCAACATGTTGCCTTCCATTGATGAAGTTGGCTCAAATTAAATTGCTCTCCGCTTACCACTAATGTGTGTAACAGGAGTATCTCCTCACCTAATAAATCGTTCTGTGGCAGCCAATCATAGATGCGAGTGTTGTTGCCTAGTTTACGAGGTTTCTTCGCCTTGTAACGCCATAGAACCCTCTGCGGCAACTCGCTGAAAACTTTGGCGATCATTTCTGCGGTTTCTTCGTTGTCCATCGATGTTACGGTTGAACCCTGGAATTAAGTTATGGACAAGAAATATTTCGAATATAGATCATAATTGCTTTCTAAATTCATGAGGTACCATCATTGTGTTCATTAGGAAATAAATTCATGAGCAGTAATATACTTCGCCCAAAAAGTTCCGCAATCGAGGTTTGCGCACTAATAACTTTCCTATTACGTTATTACCATTCATAAAGTTGGTATCATTTGAAAACGTGAATTCTCCCCTTTACATTGATATAACATTTGCTATGAATATATTATCATGGAATGTGCATTACATCCGAATGTAGGCCAAAGTCAAAAGTGAAATGTTACAAAATGCAGTAATCTCTCATTTCTATGTTAAGGCGATCATGCATGAATGTCAATGGCTTATTGTCATTTCCTCTGGAGGAGGGAATGTTTTGAATGATTTTGAAGTGGTAATGAATACAATAATGATTTATTCTGTTGTCTGGACAATTAGATGTGCCTTCAATAATGTTTGGGTTTGGTCAGTTCTTATTTCTACTGAGTGGTCATTTGTCCATGTTAAAGATGCAAATGTGTGGGGTCCGCAGGCCCGTCCAGATGCCCCAACTTTAAAGGGATAGTTGAGTTCTGGTAAGGAGAGTACAGTTTTGGTCAAACTGAATTTTAGTAACCAAAACCTGCATCATTACATTACAAACAAACAGTTATAACTCGAAAGGAATACAAAATTACAAATGACTTAGTAAAGATCCTGTTATCATTCAAAAAGAGCCGTTAAAACTCAAGAGGGCGCTCTGTAAACACTCATCGGTTTCAACCATTTTGAATAAAATATTGTGCATGTCATCATGTGATGTTTTGTTGAAATAGTGATTAGATAGAGGGATAATCAACAACTATTTAAATACCTATTTTGTAACTTTGAATAGAGGAAGCATTTTTAAAATATTTTTAACGGCTGGTTCAAAACTATCGAATAAGTGTGGGGCCCCACATTTATTACAAATGGCTTCGTTTATGGATATTTCAGCCGTTTCTGAACCGATTTTGATCAAATAAGATTCTGTCATTAAAATATTATGCTCTTTCAAATTTTAAACTCAGTTTTTCATTATCTCACAAAAAATAATTGTATGTAGCGCCCTTTCTACCAAAACTCAACTATCCCTTTAAAGGGGGTGTGTACTTTTAGTGGCGTAGGGGGGGGGGGGGCACACCTTATGTATTTCTTTTTTCTTTTTTTTTTAATCCCCTTATGTTTTCTATTGTTTTTTCCAAATTATGGGGGGGGGGGGCACGTACCCCCGTGCCCCCCCCCCCCCCCCTGCGCTACGCCACTATGTACATTGCACTTATCTCACAATGGAGGTGTCATTTTGAAACTAAATGTATATACTTACAAGTGTAAATACTATTATTCCGTGCTCTCCAGAACCTTCGACAAAGTCGTTCATATCCTGAGAAAAAAAAATAATGAAACGACACTATCATGATTACAAATAATGTTTACACTATATTCATATATCTAGTTCACCTTTCGAACTACCCTCCGAATTCAGCTAATGCAATGGGTTGCCTCAATAACCGTTATGAGCCTCGAATATTATATTGGCGATAAAACTTTAAGATACAAATGTTGATATACACATAGAGTAGGTAAAGTGAAGGTTACTAAGTATAATGGATCCGTTCTGCCACTAATTTCGAAATCACACAAATCATATTTGCAAAATGCACAAATACTGTACTGAGAAAGGCTTGTGGGAATCGGGACAGTTCAGTAATCTGTGCAGACCGATCTTGTTGTCAAAGGGACGTGTACTTGACAACCTAAAAACTTGCTTTAAATTTGCCCGACGTAGCAACAGGAATTGTATGCTAAGCAGGCGCGCCGGAAGCAGTTTTGGATTGGGGGGGGGGGGGGGGGCAAAACCCTAAGGGGGCTCACGACTTATGTGTTTAGGGGCTCATGCCCAACTGCACTTACAGGTTTGCCAACTTTGAGCCAGAGAGTGAGACATTGCGAGGATAAAGCGACCAAGCCCGAGGGAGAGAAGTGACTGATCGGTGTGTCCCGCCCCCCCCCCCCCCCCCCCTCCCACGGTAGGGAGCTTTTGTATTTTTTGACTTTAAATTGTGCAATCTGGTGCATAAAAAAATGATCCAACAACATAGCGTACAGCCAAAGAGGAGTCCCGAGGGAGCGAAGCGACCGAGTGCTGGGGCAGAGCCAGAGGGGGAGGGTTCCCTCCCACGGGGGAAGATTTTGCATTTCTATACTTGAAATGGTGCAATCTGGTGCATACAAACATAAACCATATGCCACATTTGTATGATCCAACATCATAGCTTACAGCCCAAAATAAGTCACGAGGGAGCAAAGCGACCGAGGGCTGGAGCGGGGGAGGGTTTGGGAGGGGGCATCCCCCTCCCACGGGGGAAGATTTTGCATTTATATACTTGAAATGGTGCAATCTGGTGCATAAAAACATAAACCATATGCACATTTGTATGATCCAACATCATAGCTTACAGCCAAAAATGAGTCACGAGGGAGCAAAGCGACCGAGGGCTGGAGCAGAGCCAGAGGGGGAGGGTTTGGGAGGGGCATCCCCCTCCCACGGGGAAGATTTTGCATTTCTATACTTGAAATGGTGCAATCTGGTGCATAAAAACATGAACCATATGCCAGATTTGTATGATCTAACATCATAGCTTACAGCCAAAAATGAGTCCCGAGAGAGCGAAGCGACCGAGGGCTGGAGCAGAGCCAGAGGGGGAGGGTTTGGGAGGGGGCATCCCCCTCCAACGGGGAAGATTTTGCATTTATATACTTGAAATGGTGCAATCTGGTGCATAAAAACATAAACCATATACCAGATTTGTATGATTTGTATGAAGCGACCGAGGCCTGGGGCAGAGCCAGAGCCAGAGGGGGAGGGTTTGGGAGGGGGTATCCCCCTCCCATGGGGAAGATTTTGCATTTATATACTTGAAATAGTGCAATTTGGTGCACGTCACACAAACAGCCAGAGCAATAACAGTTTTCACAGGAACTACGTGGACCGGTACAGAAAAACCCACCCGAGACGTACCATACGCAAGTTACACAACAAACTGAGATTATTTGTTTGCGCGCGAAGCGCGCAGCGAAAACTTTAAATGGATGTATAACTTAGTTTTTAAACGTTAGAATTAACAAGTATTGGCTGATACATGTAATTGTTTCTTTTCCTTTCTTTCTTTCTTTCTTTTTTTTTTGAGGGGGGGGGGGCTTTTTTGGGGGGGCAAAAACGCGTTTTGCCCCCCACTTTTTAGATTGGGGGGGGGGGGGGGCGGCCGCCCCTCCTGCCCCCCACTTCCGGCGCCTATGATGCTAAGTGAGCTCAAAAGTATTGCATTGAATAATTATGAGGAACAGCTACTGCTAATGTATGCTAAGTGAGCTCAAAAGTATTCAATTGAACATAATAGCAGTGGCGGATCTATAGGGGGGTTAGGGGGTTTAACCCCCCCCCCCCCCCTCCTCCCCCCTCCCCTTGGGCTGCCAAGTGAAAATGTATCAGTGAAACAAAAATTAAATAAAGTGAAAACAAATCATTTACGGGGGCTCAAAATAGCAAAAAAAATTGTCGTTTCGCCGGCGGCACATGGACAATGCTCCGCATCGTCATTGGGTCAAACCCCCCTTAGCAAAAAGCTAGATCGTCATTGGGTCAACCCCCCCCCCCCCCCCCCCTCCTCCCCTTAGCAAAAAGCTAGATCCGCCCCTGATTAGGAACAGCTAGCTTTTGCATTATCTTGTCTTCTATCCGATGGTCGGAACATAGGAACACGAATTAATGTAAATACTTCACACAAAAAACAGGCGTTCAAATTGACTAAAGGCTTTAATAAAAATTAAAACTGAACAAGAAAAACAAGGCTTTATGCTAAAATCATAACAATGACTATAGTTAAAGGGAATTCAGACCGGTATATTAGACGCGTGGACGGAGTGGAGCAGAGAGGGGGTGGGGAGAGGGGAGGGGTGGAGAGAAAGTCATTGCATCAAATCACAATATATATATATCTCTCGTAATATTTATGACAAATGTCCCGGGCAGATATCACAGCCTTAGTTCCATAGAACAAATTACCAGAAAAGTTACCTCAGGAAGTGATTTTGCAGGTTTGGCAGTGATACCCCCGATCGGGATCCAGTTGGGTGCAGTGGGCTGCGGGAAATCCAGGGCGAAGTTGGTGTAGGAGAGCCACAGAATGGCGCGGCCCGGTACCTGGTTCAGCGACAGGTCCGGACGAATGTTCATTCTCTCTTTGATCTCCTGGAGCGGGTAGGTCATGACGTGCTCGAGCATGGGGTGCACGACAAAACGTAACACATTGTTCAAGAGTCGCTCCTTGAACGACATCTCATCCGAGAAGGTCGTAAACGCACTGAATGGAACATACGACGCCGGAATCGGAATACCGAAGTGGTCTTCGGTGACCACAAGCGATCGTCGCACTGGACTGATGACGACAAAAGGAACGCCAAGGTACTCGGCCAGAAGCGGATCGCAACCGAATAAGGGAAGGGTGATGATCAGGTCGTATTGTTCCTTCTTCAAGGATTCCAGCGCGGCCGTATCTTCGAAGAGCAGCCTACATCCGTCCGTCATCAGATGCAACATCTTCTTGAAGATCTCCAGAATAACGCTTACCGACCCCCTGCTGACCTTGTGTTGTATGGAGGAAATACTGCTGATGATTTCTTCCATGTCATCCGCGGAACGATCGGGGTTCGCGAAAAATCTCTTCCCCGTGATCGCTTCGGCCGACAGTCCTTTCAAGAACTTGTTCTGCGGGGCCAGGAGGATGACGTCGTGTCCCTGAGCAACGAGGGGCTCGGTGATTGCGGAGATGACGATATGCTGGCTGGGCGTATTGACTAACGACGACATGGTCAACAAGATCTTCGCGCAGTCGACTGATCTTGTCGACGAAGAAAACACGACCAGTACAGCTACGAAAATGTTCGCAAGTGTGCCCATTTGTCTTTCCATACTGCACTGTGTTTACTACTGTCAAAAGTTAATGATAGTGTTGATTTCAGCGCGATGATGACTGATCCAGCACATGTATACGCAGATAACCTAGCCACATTAAACACAATATCCTGTTAATGTTGACTACGGCCGGTAACAGAACACATACCGTATAAAGGCCCAGTCCCATACTGACGATTTTCACGGCGATTCGCAACGATTTGACATTCGTCGAGAAAATCGCCATGGTCGTGGTGCATCGTGTTACATCGTATCGGTTCTTCCCCCAAAACCGTTGCGCATCGTGAAGAAAATCGTGAAAGCGGAGCCAAAATCGCCGTCTTCAACTGTTCAAAACAATCGCCACGCCACGGCGATTTTTACCAAAAACTATTGTATTTACCGTTGCATAATCGTGTCATGTCGTTCCACATCGTTGCGATTCGTTGCGACTCGTATCGCTTCGTCGTGAAGATCGCCGCTTTCCGTTTTCGAACTGACCATGGCCGTAGAGACTTACGTAATACCTATTCATCACGAGGAGGGGGGGGGGGGGGGGGGGGTGAATTAATATATAATCTCCCTGTTGAATGGTATCAATGACAGATCGCCCATGAAACTGACTCAAACAAGTCCTATTGTTCATACTGCTCACTGCTCGATTGTTCCATACAAAGAATGTGAAGAAAATCGCCGCGACGTGGCGATAGTTTTGAACCGGTTCAAAACCATCGTTGTGCTAACACGATTAATGGCGTTCTTTGCGATGCGCAACGGTTCGAAGAACGAATTACAACGACTCGCAACGAACTACAACGACTCGCGACGACTCAAGCGATTTTCTCCACGAATGATAATTCGTTGCGAGTGGCCGTAAAAATCGCCACTATGGGACCACAACTTTTTTTCTGCCACGATTTTTCTACCGCAATGGTTAAAGACAAAAGAAGGACGAACTGACTCGTCGAACAACGACGAAGAACGAATATTCGTCTTGAATCGCCGTACAATTATTCCCAATTCGTTGTTAAATCGTGGCTAAATCGAGTCGATTCGTTCTAGTAAATCGTTGCGAGTCGTTGCGAGTCGCCGTGAAAATCGTCAGTATGGGACTGGGCCTTTACCACGACTTCGTGCAAGGTGTCTGACAGGTTCATATAATGTGGCAACGTCATAATACTTTAAATAATAGCAGTTCGCTTCGTAGGACCAATCGTGCTATATACCAGCACCCTGGTAGGTCTAAAATGAGTATAGCACTCGTCGGAAATCCAGCCTATAATATACCGATCGAGATACCAACGTTACAAACCTACTGCACATGTCAATGATCTATTTTGGTTTCCTCATGGATAGTACTAGTACTAGTACTATCCATGGTTTCCTGTTGTCCGTACTA
Source organism: Echinarachnius parma (assembly GCA_037951105.1). Taxonomy (NCBI): domain Eukaryota; kingdom Metazoa; phylum Echinodermata; class Echinoidea; order Clypeasteroida; family Echinarachniidae; genus Echinarachnius; species Echinarachnius parma. The sequence goes on along the minus strand of JBAMJV010012442.1, from coordinate 9,608 downwards.
ATTGCGTGTGCTGGACTTGGAACCCGTACTGAGCGAGTTCAAAAAGAAGGAGCGAAATTGTGTGCGATTCCGTTCACAAATCAAAGGGCCTAGAGAGTGCACACCGGTCTATCGTATAGCCTTCTAATAGGCATCGTGCTGTCTGGCAGGTTCTACCGGCAGTGTACTAACAGCGATATGCCTAGTTTGAGCGTGTAGCGCGCGCATCGGGTTCGAGATCACCGGTTTTTCGTCTCCATAACGCGATTAGTACTTGCCTGAAAGCTCAGACGCCAATCGGATAGGCTATCTATCGTATTGAAAAGCGTTACTGCAAATATCAAAGGGCTTATATGTACCATTTCCCTGTATGTACCAAGGATGTATTAGAAAGCTGTACCACGCTGGTATTGCTTTGTGTGTAAAATCATGAGGTGTCCCAGGGTCAGGCAGGGGGCAGTGAGTCAAAACTGACGCAGGATCAGTTCTATGTCCACATCCTGAATGGCGTAGCAACAATGGGTACGTGGACACGAACGAACCCGAACGACCGATCTAGTTCTAATGACAATTTACTCTATCCACAACATCAAGATGAAGGTATAATTTCTACAGAACGGAAATAGCATTGGCAAAAATGTATACATGAATTATGTCGACGGGACATTCGAAAATCCCCTTTTAATTTGTATACGCACATGAACTGTACTTCTAGATGTGCCTGATCGGAAATGAAAACAAGGGAAATCGAGAACTATAGATCAGTGTAATATATAGCCTTGTGATATGAATATATCAATCTGCTATTTCACCCCCGGAGTAATATAGATTTGCTATATTTTAATTATCCTCCGATCATTTTAGCAAGTATCTTTAAAGGGAGCCACTACCAAAACTAATCTATCATAATGAAAGAGAACAGTTTTAGTAGTCCATGCCAACACTGAGTTCAGAAAGAAAAAAATCATAAAATGTGTTTGTTATAATAAAAGGAAAATCATAAATATATATCCGTACAGAATGAAGAAGACTATCATCTTTTGTCTAGAAACTTACAATGGGTGGCCGGATACAAATAGTCTGTTTTTGCACCCTCATGAACAGTGATTAATGATTCATAGCAGTTTTTGGAACTATAGTTTGGTAGAAAATATGGAGAAACATGATTATATGGTTGTTGTTAATAATAATAAAAGTAATAATTATATGATCATGTCTAGAGCGCAGCTATTATGAATTATAATACACTCAACTGCGCTAATTTGAAGAGCTCCGAAAAAGAATAAACAAACGAAATGATGAAAAGGCCTATTTATACAAATGTGTTGTTAACATAGCCTTAAATGTGACCACTGATTCAACTCTCATCAACTAGTAGAATAGATTACTCATCACTTTTTTCAATTATTATCAAACAATTATAAATTATTTGAACGATGATCCCAAAGAAGTAGTTGCGCTAGGCCTGTTTCGTGCACTCGGCCCTCTTTCGCAATAATACTACCAAGTATTATCAAAGTTGGAGAGCTGGATTCAAACACGTGGAACTAAACACGTCGATAATGTTTAGACAACTGCTTTGTGAATGCTGAGCAAAGTTCAAATGATCACATCCAAAAGTCGTTTTGTTTATTCAATGCGGTGCAAACAAAATGTACAGTCTTGCAATATATTGTATGATCATTTATTTAAGATGAAGGTTATGATAAATATACATGTACATGAGATTAATACATGTATATTATTATTGTTTTTGTTACGATTCCATTGAAGTTATACATTATTCTACAAAACTATTTTTACAGGAAGAGTAAACAATACATCTTAAAGGGACTTGGTAACATTGTCCAAAGCCTCAAAACTTACTTGGAACTCTAGTGGTTCTCTCATACCTTATCAGATTCATATTAATAATAAAAGTACGGGACAGGTTTCGGTTTTTCAAACTTTCCATTTCGTTCAAAAGATATTTACGATTGAAGTGTTCAGATATGAACTTATCTACGGGATAATTTCATGCCGTGTACTGTACAAAGTAAGTACAATGAATTAGTGAATATCACTTTGCAATTTTGCTCATATCTCAGCCCAAAAACATCCAATAAAAGGGATAGTTGAGTTTTGGTAAAACTGAAATTTAGGAACCAAAACATGCACCATAACATTCCAAACTAATCCCTCCACCATGCTCGAAAGGTATGCAAAATTACAAAGAATTAAGTAAAAAGTATGTTTTCATTCAAAAAGAGCCGTTAAAACTCAAGATGGCGCTCTTTAAAAACTCATTGGTTTCAATCGTTTTTAATTTTAAAACATTTGCATGTGATGATTTGCTAAAATAACGATTAAGAGATATCATCAACAACTATTTAAAAACATATTTTGTAATTTTTTGAAAAGTGTAAGGACTTTGCTTTTTTTTATTAAAGGGATAGTAGAGTTTTGGTAAAGAGAGTACAGTTTTGGTCAAACTGAATTTTAGTAACCAAAACCTGCACCATTGCATTACAAACTAACAGTTATAACTCCACCATGCTAGAAAGAAATACAAAAATTAAAATGCCTAAGTAAAAAGCCTGTTATCATTCAAAAATAGCCGTTTAGCCCTTTAAATCATCGAATAAACCTGGGGTCCCAGGTTAATTCCGATCGAAAAAATGTATTGATGTCAGCTGTTTCTGAACCGATTTTGATTAAATAAAGTTTATTCTGTCATTAAAATTGTATGCTCTTTCAAATTTGTTTTTGAGTTTTTCATTACCTCACAAAAAAATTATTTCGTGCCGCGCCCTCTATACCAAAACTCAACTATACCTTTAAGATTAACACTTTGAGTGCCAGGGATTATACAACTTTATGGTATTTGTGTGCATTGTGTGGTTCAAAATGCGACCTTGGCACTCAAAGAGTTGAATAACGAGGTTGCAGTAAAGAGTGCCACAACCAAATACGGAAACATCGTCTGCAAACTGCAAGATGATGCATACAAGATCATCCGGAGCCCGGATGATCTTTTTGAACTCGTATTAGTATTATATGTTTCACTCAATTTTGAGGCTATGTTAGAATTCCCAATATTTTATTATGTTAGTAAATAATCATGATGAGAACAATCTTGATCTCAGAACATAATTATAGTTTAAATCCTAGTAATTTTAATAATAATATGCAGTCCTAATTGGTTAACTCTTTTAGTGTTACTCATGTTAATATTAGGTCTATAACTCGGAGAACTAAGTTTCCTTTATGAATATAGCCTTGCCTATAAATTTGATGTGATTGCCCTGTCAGAGGTATGGAACGTCCACAATGTTGATACATTAGCTTTAACTGATTATGTCCTTGAGGTTAACTGCCGTGAGGCTGATGCAAGAGGTGGTGGAGTTGGAGCATACCTCAGAAACACATTAAAATATGCAAGATTAGATTACAGTACTCTGTTTTATATGCTGAAAGCCTCTGGTTGGAGATAATTGAACGTGATAGTAAAATTTGTATTGGTATTATGAAATCTAATTTAAACTTTTGATCACAATACAAATATTTACCTCCGAAATTTTCGGCTGTCATCTACAGCCTTCGTCAGCGAACTTTCATAGTAATTTTATTGGTATTGTTTATCGTAAACCAAATACTGACATTGGTCAATTTCAAAATAGTTTATTAGGTGTCTTAGAAGAAATTAAATGTTGGAAGGTCAAATATAATTTTGTTAGGCGATTTTGATATAGATTTATCACAAAGAAATGTTAATACACGAATAGATGTTTATTTAAGCACAATGGAAAGTACAGGAATACAACAGATTATTACAATGCCGACAAGAGTAAGAGATCACACTTCATCTCTTATTGATCATGTTTATACTAATGTAAGTAATTCTGTTATTCACTTATGTGTTATAGAAACTGATTTATCTGACCATTTTCCTATATTTGTGTTATTTTATCATCCTCCTATTGTGAATAAGGTTGTAACTTTGAGAAAGGTTGCTCGCTCATATAAACATTTCATGAGGATTTAGCAAGCACAACTTGGGATTGTATATGTAGATATAACGATGTTAATATGGCTTCCTTTGTATTTTATGATTTGTTTGTAAAACATATGTGATAAACATGCTCCAAATATTGTGCACAATAATTCAAATAAAATACATACTCCAAAAAGGCCATGGATATCTAAAGCAATTCTTAAGTCTATTAAAAAGAAACATAGTTTGTATAATAATTATAAAGCATCAAATTTGAAAGTAGAATATGCACACTAGTATAAGAATATAGAAATGCATTGACAACTGTATTGAAGAATGCTAAACGAATGTATTATAGTACATTATTTGACGATAATAAAAATGATACAGGCAAAACCTGGAAAACAATAAATGAGTTGATTAGTGCATGAAGAGGGAATTCTAACAAAATCTGATATAGATGAGTTGGTTCTCCCGTCTGATCGTATTGATGGAGCAGCCAGAGTTGTGTCTTCTGAGGGGGATATAGCTGAGGAGTTAAATAATTACTTCGTTACAATTGGGTCAAACTTAGCACGGAAGATTCCAAATGTACGTTATAGTTATAAGGAGTATTTGGGGAGAAGAAATGATAAATACTTGTTTTGGAAACCAGCGACAGAAAGGGAAGTTTTTTTTATTATTTGTATTTGATAGTAAGAAATCCCATGGATATGATAATTTATCAGTAAGACTGATACATGTACGTATACTGATAAAGGATGCAATTAATTTTATTTTTGTACCATTGACTTACATTTTTAATTTGTCATTAGAAAAGGGTACTTTTCCTGATTGTCTTAAGGTAGCAAAGGTAAAACCTATTTATAAAAAGGGGGCAAAGTCTGATCCAGGAAATTACAGACCTATATCAGCATTGCCAGTTGTTGGGAAAAAAATTTGAACAAATTGTGAATGTTCGTTTAATTGATTTTTTGGAGACTAATAATATTTTGTATAAACATCAGTACGGATTCCGTAAAAAATATAGTACTAAACTTGCTATGATTAATCTTATTAATATGCTTATATGAGGTCAATGGATGAACGGAAAGTTACACTTGGTATATTCATAGATTTTCAAAAGGCGTTTGACACTATAAATTATGATATTTTGCTAGAAAAGATGGCACATTATGGTATACGTGGTATTGCTTTCGAAATTCGAATGGTTTGCTAATTATCTCTTGAACCGTTCTCAGGCATTATGCTAGTATAAGAAGGCAACATCTACCAAAAAAACTATAACGTGCGGCGTGCCGCAGGGGTCAGTTCTGGGTCCTACATTGTTATTGTTGTTAACTTTTATATTGTTTGCAGACGATTCAAATATTATTCACACTTATGAGAATCACAATGAAATTGATGTAAATGAGGTAATGAGCAACTAAATGCAGTTCAAAAATGGTGTGATGCTAATAAACTCACTATTAACTTAAAGAAAACTAAATATATGTTTATTAAAATCAAACGACGGGTAATTAATGTAAACGGTGTCCTTAGACTGTCTGACACAGACATTAATAATATGAGCGTGGCATCTTTTGTAGGAGTTCAAATTGATAGTACATTGTCTTGGAAGCATCACATTGATTCTGTAAATAAGTGCGTTCGTAGAAGAGTGGGTTTGCTATCTAAATTGAGATATTTTGTGCCTCGGTATATTCTTGTGCTCTAATTGTATAAATCGTTTATACAGCCCCACATACTCTATGGAATTGAGGTATGGAGAAACAGTTATAATTCTCGCTTGAATAGTATTTATTTACCTCAGAAGACGGCTGTGCGAGCTATTATGTTTTCATTATTGAGAACATCCTCAGAACCATCTGTTTAAACAATTGGGGATATTAGATGTTTTTGGTTTGCATGAACTGGCAGTTTCAACATTTGTATATGATGTATAATGGACATTTACCACACACATTATTAGATTATTGTAAGATTGTACACCATACTTATGAAACAAGAGGAAAAGAAAATTCAATGCTACCCTTGCCAATTTGTAAGACGACACAAGGTACTTGACACAAGGCACTATTCTCGATTTTTAAAATGTTACTAGATCACTTTAAAATAATTTGCGTAAGGAAAGTATGACCGTGAGCGATAGAATGTAAATGTATTATCATAATCAAATTAGGTCTTATTCGCTCTTCTGTTTGATCGAACGGCTTCTCAAGCACATACGACTACAACAGTTTACCACAACCAACTTCACAACCATTACGAATAGCAGGACATCAACGACGAGGAAGACGACGACGTCGACGGAGTTGCGCTGGATGAAGTTGAGCTTGAGGGCGCGAAGACGGAGGTGGTCGCCGCCAAATTTGAGCACGTGTTCGAGCCAGAAGACGACCAGCTCTTGTGGCGTGGCGACTGTGTCGCGCATGATGGTGGAGGCGCTCGCCATGTTGGCCTTGTACCTTGGTGATAAGTAGCCAATTGAAAACAAATAATTGGGATTGAGAATTTATGAGGAGGAGGAGGAGTAGAAGAGAATTGTGATATTCTTTTGACGAGGCCATTATCAAAATCCACAAACACTTATTTTGAACTATATATGTTCTCGTTAACTTCATTCGTATTACCAAAGGTAACATGGGTTGCATGGAACAGGTTTCGGTTTTCGGAATTCTATTTCGTATCTAAAGCCCACCGCACACTACACGATCCGACCAGATCCGACAAATGATTCAGTATCTGAAAAATACTACATGCATGTAATACGCGGGCATGGCTTTAATTCAGATACTCAGTTGTTCGTCGGATCGGACTCGGATCGTGTAGTGTGCGGTGGGCTTAAGATATTTATGATCGTAGGATACGGATTTTAAAATTCTCCCTTTGGAGACTTTCAACTATATGCACAAAGTTCGTGTCCTCTCATCCGCGCTCATGGAGAGCATTTACGTTTTTGGTGGAGATAACTCTTCAAGGTTCAATGTTAAAGTACCAATTCGCATTTGTTCATTACTCGGTCATAGAACATTAATTTGCACATTAATTACAGTAGTGGACATACAAATATGTCAGATCAGAGAAAAACACATTCGATCAACCCCTCGACATATTTTACACAGTATTTGAACAAAGTTACTAGATCCGTAGTACATCAATGCAGCGATTGATCCAGACTTACTTGGGATCGGTAAGGACATCAACCACCGCTCCATTGAACTCGGCCTCGGTCATCGTATTCATGTCGATTGACCGACCCAGTCCCTTTGCGACAACTCGAGCCGCGTTACTCAATTGATCACCAGCCATCGGCATGAGGAGCAGTGGAACGCCGTGACTTACGGCTTCGTATGTTCCTGCGGAACCGCCGTGGTATATCAGCATACGGATTTTAGGGTGACCTGCGGGGTTGAACATCAATTGAGAAAGAAAGTAACATAACCAATATTCGCTACACATCACCATGATCACGGCCTTACTAGAGTCGGTTAGAAAGTTGAACGCCGCTGCTATGAACCCAAATTTCGTCACCGTATTCTTGACGAATGAACGACCCAGCCCCTTGGTAAACAATTGGGCGGGAAGTTACACATCTGATCGGGGTAAAAATGGTGAAGTGGATGTGCGGGGCTTGCACGTACCTATCTAGCTGTCAAGAGTGGGCAATATAATTAATTTTCGCGAAAAGTGAAAGCAAAAAAAATGATCACCACATGATCACCACTATCATCGCATAACCAATGACATTTTAGAGGATAGACACGAAGTGAGAAGAAACATCCTTTGACAAAATAATTTTCATCCCAAAGTGATGAGGTTTGGGGGAAGAATTCTATAACAAGGATAGGGCACCCCTCCCTATACATTGAGTATTAATCGGTCTACTCCATCGATATAAAATACATCGATGGTCTACTCACCTAGTAAATCGTTTTGCGGCAGCCAATCGTAGATGCGCGTGTTGTTGCCTAGGTTACGCAGTTTTTTCGTGCTGTGCCGCCATAGCACCCTCTGCGGTAACTCGCTGAAAACTTTGGCGATTAGTTCCGCCTGCTCTTTGTTGTAATAAACAGAACGGCTCGGCTCGTCACCCGACTCAGTGACAGGTCCGGACGGATGTTCATCCTCTGCTTGATCGACCGGAGCGGGTAGGTCATGATGAATTCGAGCACGGGATGGAAAACGAAGCGAAGCACATTGTTCTGCAGTCGGTCCTTGAACGACATCTGATCCGAGAAGGTAGAGCCGAAGCTGTCAAACGGTACGTAGGACGAGGGGATTGGTATCCCGAAGTGGTCTTCGGTGACCACCCATGATCGTCGCATCGGACTGACTACAACGAATGGAACGCCAAGGTACTCAGCAAGAAGCCCATCGCAGCCAACTTCCGGGACGCTGATTATCAGGTCATACTGTTCTTTCCTCAAGGATTCAAGCGTGGTCGTATCTTCGAAGAGCAACCTGCAACCATCCGTTTGCGTGTTCACCATCTTCATAATCCCGCCCACCGCTCCCTTGCTGAGCTTCTGTTGCAATGAGTATGACGAAAGGCCTCCCTCCATGTCTTGCATCTCCTTCGCTGATCGAGGGTTCGCGAAGAACCGCGTCCCCGTGATCGCTTCGGACGACAGTCCCTTCCTGACCGTATTCTGCGGTACCAGTAGGGCTACTCGTGTCCCTGCGCAACCAGGGGCTCGGTGATCGCGGATTTGACGATATGCTGGCTGGGCACAGGGGCGTAGACAACGGGGGGGATGAGGGGGATGCATCCCCCCCACCTCACAAGGTGGGGGGGATGACATGTACAATCATCCCCCCCAGGTTTTAGGGAAGGATATTTTTTTTTGTGTGTATCTATACGAGTGAAAAAGAAAACATTAGTTGTATGCATAGGCGTACCCAGGGGGGGGGGGGGGGGTTGGCGGTTAAACCCCCCCCCCCCCTATGACCCAAAAAATGGCTGTAAGGGGGGGTTTGAACCCCCCTTTTCACATTTTAGCTGGTCTCGAGACTACTTTTAAGCGGTCTTGACCGTCGAAAACCTGGTCTCGACCAACTAAAACCTGGTCACAACCGACTAAAACCAGATCTCGGTACCAAAAATTGTCAAAGATCTCCGGTATCGGGTTCGAAAATTGTGAAAGAATTTGGTCTCGACTCTTTGCAACGGATCACCCCCCCCCCCCCCCCCCCCCCCACCCACCCCCACTGAGAGAGGTTTTCAACTTTTGTAACTTTGAATGAACCTGGTCTTGGCCTTGAAAATTTTGAAAGTACTGTGACTCGGCTTCGAAAAAATTGTATGGACACCCTCCCACTGAGAGGGGTTTTCAAATTTGAAGGAACCTGGTCTCGGTCTTGAAAATTTTGAAAGTACTTGGTCTCGGCTTCGAGAATTGTTTACGGAACCCACTGTTCGAGAGTCGTGTAAGTGGGGGAGGGGGGGGGGGGGGATGTTCGTCGCCATTGGACCCGAGTCTGGTAAAAAGCGGACCGAGGCGGGCAAAAAGTGGACGTTTATGAATGTGGGGGGGGGGGGGGGGGGGGGGTGCGTACGCACCCAACGCACTCCCCCCCCCCCCCCCCCCTGGCTACCTGAAATAGATTGTGAACAAAATGAACTCATTTTGAACTCGTTTCAAATGATTCATGT